>LGRX02027295.1:24814-39188 GCA_001247695.2 Cymbomonas tetramitiformis | reverse complement strand
CACAACTTGACGAAATTTGCTGGCTAGCTTTAATTTCTTAAGAAATTGGCCAAAGTAAGAAATCAAGGGGCTGGCTGGCTTGAATCATAGTGAAAGCTAGTTAAGAAATTTTGGCTGGATTATTTGGTGGGTTACTCGATTTAACAAGGATTTTGATGGTTATACACAATTTATCTCAATAAAAATATCATACAGACTATTGAATTTTTTCGAACGGAGGTGCAAACGCTGGATTGTCGGCGAAAAGTGAGTTATCCAAACTAAAACTCCAGTACAAAAATTTTACTACTGTGGCCGTCGCTGAGTGCCAATTTCATGATAGCTGGCTGCCTCCTCCTTAAGTAATAAGAATAAGAAATTGGCTGGCTGAGCTACGAAATCGGGATTTCTTATTCTTAGCAATTTCATAGGTCGCTGGCGCTGGCGGGGGGGGTCACAACTTGACGAAATTCGCTGGCTGACCCCAAATTTAGGACTTTCTTATTGGTGAGTGATTCTCAGCTTCGACTTCGGTAGCTTAGACTGTGACACACGATATGATTGCCTAGTGACGGCCTCAGAGCTTAGATAGCCTGAGAGTCGTGTATTCTTTTCTATCTTTTGATATACCCGATTGCCTCGCTCAAACCCTACGGGGTTCAGCGTTTTCACTGTGTCACTAGGACATTCTAGTAACAACAACCCACAGTGCCCGAAAATGTCGCATGTTTGGTGCCACACGATCGGGAGTGGGATAGGAGGGAGGGTGATATATCTATTTGGAAATCACCTTCATGCGCAGTACAGTCCATCCATAATATGCCGAGGGTTGGCGGGGAGCCACCGTTGCGTACGATGGCGACCAAAGTTGGGGTTGAGGCCTGAAACAACGCATAGTGCTGGGAAATGTCACATGTTTGATTTCATGCGATCGGGCATCAGATGAAGGAGCGGGCAATGTTTTCATTTGCCACCTACAAGCCACCTACATGCTCAATACAGGCCATCCATAATTTGTCAAGGGTTGGCGGGGAGCCGCCGTTGCGTGCGGTGGCGCCCAAAGTTGAGGGCGGAAACAACAGCCCACCGTGCCCGAAAATGTCGCATGTTTGGTGCCACGCCATCGGGAGTGGGATAGGAGGGAGGGTGATATATCTATTTGGAAATCGCCTACATGCTCAGTACAGTCCATCCATAATGTGCCGAGGGTCGGCGGGGAGCCACCGTTGCGTACGATGGCGACCAAAGTTGGGGTTGAGGCCTGAAACAACGCATAGTGCTGGGAAATGTCACATGTTTGATTTCATGCGATCGGGCATCAGATGAAGGAGCGGGCAATGTTTTCATTTGAAAGCCACCTACATGCTCAATACAGGCCATCCATAATTTGTCAAGGGTTGGCGGGGAGCCGCCGTTGCGTACGGTGGCGCCCAAAGTTGAGGGCGGAAACGAACAACCCACAGTGCCCGAAAATGTCGCATGTTTGGTGCCACGCCATCGGGAGTGGGATAGGAGGGAGGGTGATATATCTATTTGGAAATCGCCTACATGCTCAATACAGTCCATCCATAATGTGCCGAGGGTCGGCGGGGAGCCACGGTTGCGTACGATGGCGACCAAAGTTGGGGTTGAGGCCTGAAACAGCGCACGGTGCTGGGAAATGTCACATGTTTGATATCATGCGATCGGGCATCAGATGAAGGAGCGGGCAATGTTTTCATTTGAAAATCATCTACATGCTCAGTACAGTCCATCCATAATGTGCCGAGGGTTGTCGGGGAGCCGCCGTTGCGTACGGTGGCGCCCAAAGTCGAGGACGCAAACAACAGCCCACAGTGCCCGAAAATGTCGCATGTTTGGTGCCACGCCATCGGGAGTGGGATAGGAGGGAGGGTGATATATCTATTTGGAAATCACCTTCATGATCAGTACAGTCCATCCATAATGTGCCGAGGGTCGGCGGGGAGCCACCGTTGCGCACGATGGTGACCAAAGTTGGGGTTGAGGCCTGAAACAGCGCACAGTGCTGGGAAATGCCACATGTTTGATGTTGGTTGAAACCAATTTAACTATGCACGGACAATGTGAGAGATGTTCAATCTTCTCTCGTGACTCAGACTCCTTCGCGCCTAGCTCCTTGGGAAAATATTTTTGGGACAACACTGCTTTCATGTGCGATTCTCACAAACCAACAGTTATTTCTTCTCCGCACTCTCGGCATCCCTTACGGCTTGCGTCGTATCCATCACTTTCGTAGCATTATAAGACTAAGCATGAAGTAAACGAGATGTGTCGGCAATGTGTCACGCGATGTGTACGTGATGGGCTCAAAACCCAATTTGGACCCTGCCGGGGTTTATAACTGTCGATGTATTACCGTCGTCATAGCAGAGACATGAGCTAGGAATACCAGTGAGCTTACTGATTGAGGAATACGATTGTTACTAAGCTTACTTCTCAATCTAGGTATACTGTTTTCTTCTCCCAAATATCGGACGAGGGTTGGCAATGTAGCAAGGCTGAAGCATGGTGATCACACTTTTATGCCAAAATGTACCAGTCACTCTCTGGAGGCCTGGTCCAACTGCACAGAGAATAATATGTGTTCTTTGGTTGGCTAGATAGGGCTCCAGCTGGACTACATAAAATGTTTTGGAGGATGGTCAAGCTTTGAATCGGTGTAAGGAAAAACTCGGCAGTTAACAATACATCCTGAAATGCAGAACACGTTTGATAATGCTATATTTGGCTTTAGTAAGGCGCAAACGAGAATTACAGGAAGCGGTGACCATTATTCAAACTGTGTGGAACACAACCACTGGGAAAGGATGATGCTTTCTGACCTAAGTAGACAATAATGCAATAGCACCATACTTGTCAGCAAAATATGAATACAACAAACGAGATGCTAAAGTGGTCTTGCTCCCTTGTGCGTCTAACGTCGACACTCACGTTCTCCTGCTAACAGCAAGAGACAGGTTCGTGTGTGCGAAATTGTGGAGAAAACAGCCGGCCGTTCACGTCAACATTTGTGCAAGCGAGGTTCTTTGAATTGTGGCTGTTGTCGCAACTATCTTTTCGTTCTGTAGTGCTTCTGACAATAGCAGACCTAGGTGGACGAACTCACTTGCTCGACACTGGCCGCTGCTGGAACCAGTGTATCTGTCACGTGTGACAAGCCACTAGTTACAAAGGTGTCCAGAAAAGCGAGAAAAGCACGCATTCACCGATGTTTTGCAGATCAACAAGATCCAAGCAGCAGCCTAACGAAGTGCGAGGAACTCACCAGCGTCTACAAGAGGCTTGTGGGGGTCAGTGTGTTCGTGCATTGAGTCCCAAAAGAAGTAGACAATAGCAGCCATCAAGATCGTGAATAATACCTGAGAAACATGAGGTATCGCTTACACCGGATGCTTGCGCTCTGAAAACATACATGGAGTAGTCACAAAAAACGGATGCGCACCACGGCGTAGCACAGGCCATTGTTTTTCATGCTTTGTTGCAGTTGTTGCTCTGGTACATCTTCAGGCTCGGGTCTGAAAAGAATCCGAGAAACTCAGGAGTTGTGGTATCCAGTATGATCATACGAAGCAACAACCGACACGTTCGATGTGAGGGACGCGGGAACCGCGCGAGCCAGGACTAGCAGTCGCACCCCATAAGATACGCCAGGTTTTCCTCATCATCAAGTTCCTCTTCTTTAAATCCATCCTCACCGTGTCTAAACTGAATGCGTTTTTCTTTCTGCACCGCACACACTTCACGCCAGGGTGACTCGAAAGGATGCGGGTTAATATTTTCCACAACTTGGAACACTTCCTGGCAAACTTCTTAGGGGAACCCTTGTTAAAGTTTTGGAGTCGTAGGTTAAAATGGGGTTGCCGTTGAGGCTGGTTCCTATCCGAGAAAACAATACTTGCGTGTCAACAGGACATGGATGGTCTATTCTCTTTAACAACCTGACTGCCAGGTGGAACCCTACGACAAAAGAGGCAATGGATTAGCCCCACGTTGGCGCAATCGCCACACCTTAGGAATCCACTGCACTTCTTGCTTATCCAACCACTCTTGTTGAGCTACAGCGGACGCGACTCTGTGCAGCGATTTGCAAAAAAACCCTGTCAGAAAAAGTTCTTTGGTCCCCCAGTTTCAACACGATCCTCGTCATGGAAGGCAGCGAAGACAGTGCACGCAAACGCCGCACACGACCGAAGTATCAAAATAGTATGTTGTAGCGATAACTAACGGGCACGGTTTGCGCAGACAATGCTTGATCCAGCACACACGGGGTCATGTAAAATACGAAGCCGATGCAGTGACCAGTGAGCCGACTGAGAGCCCTGTTTTGCAAGAGAAACTTAGAATCACTTTAACTTGACCGACTCACGTATCAACTCCCCGAACCACTGTGCAGGGTTCAAGAGATGGCCAGCCTTTCACCTTGCTCTACGGTCCGCAGCGACCTGTTCTGCGTCAGCGTTGAACTCCCGAGCGTGCGACATGCTTACGAACTATGATGAAATATGCACGTTGCTGAGAGTGACGTCCAGGAGATCGAGCAGCTCACGAAGTAGAGTTTTTGGCGCACTCACACTCGACTGCTGACTGCTCTGTGGAATGGCAGGAGAAGGTCGCAAGTAACTCGAGCGGACGGGAGGAAACTTTCAGATCCGTCGGTTTCGGGTTTGATGAAGATGTTCCGAGTTGAATCTTCGAAGTTGGTTTTCGGTTTTAGAGGGGGGTCGATAGGGGTGCCCAACTAAAGTTGCGCCGTCCAAGGTTTTTAGATCGGGAACATCGGAAGGTTCTAATAAGAGATTCCTGGATCGTACTTTGATCTCTGGAATCGTATATGGACTGTTGGATTCGGAACATTACCACTGTTAAAAATCGAAGTCGATCTTGAAGTCGATTTTCTCGCACGGCATCGGCATCGGCAGCGGCAGCGGCAGCGGCAGCGGCAGCGGCAGCAGCAGCAGCAGCAGCAGCCGAGGCGAGCGGCATCCAGCATCCGGCATCGGCAGCGGCATCGGCAGCTCACTCCACTGCGACTGCGACTGCCCTATTTTTTTTGGCTAGGATCCAAGAATGGCGTGTTCGGCTGATATAAAAAAAACCTTGGGCAAAGTTAACATGTAGATTTATTTCTAGAAATTATTAATCAGCTGCATATACTAAATTAGCATTATTTGATTTTATAAAAATTCTAGACAAAAATCGACATGCCCTTAACTACTTCGCCCAAGGTTTTTTTTATACAAAGATGACTCACCATTCATGGATCCTAGCCAATAAAAATAGGGGGTCATGTTGCAAATTTTGACGCTATAAATTTCCAAAGTCAAATCAAAGTTAATTGTAAATAATCGTCATTAGATATGGAAAATGTTATGTACCTTTTTATCTTTTGGTCGAAAACGAAACCCAAGTGCACCCTACCCTTAAAAGGAAGGTTTCCTTTCTGCAGAAGGAAAGGATTTTTAGTTCGTGCGAGACTTCTTTGGCCACTCCTTCCAACTTCCATTTCGAAACTTCAACAGGTTTTGAGAGGGAGGATTCGGGAGAGATTCAATCCACAACTCGTTTGCTATGAAGAAAATTCTCTGCTTACATGGTTATCGCACGAATACAGATCTTATGAAATTTCAGTGCGCTCTCATCGAAGAAAACCTGCGGGGCCAAGCAGAGTTTGATTATTTGGAAGCTCCTTTCGTTTCCGACGCCCCTTATGACGCTATTGTGGGCATGCTAGCTGAACCGCCTTATTACCAGTGGTCCGAACGAGGCAAACCAACAATGCAGGGTTTATTCACGGGGGTGCAGCACATTGAAGACTACGTTCGGAAGCACGGTCCATTCAGCGCGATTCTTGGTTTTTCTCAGGTAGGTTCGACGTCAGAACCTCGTACTCAAAATCTTGCAGTGCACGCAGCACATGTTTAGAATGCGCAAGCTTCCGTCCGCCAAGTCATATTTTTGGTGCAGGGAGGAGCCATGGCCATCTTGGTGGCAGCGCTGCAGAGGCGTCAGCTCGAAGGGCTCCCAGAGCTAAGGATCAGGTGTGCATTTTTACGTCATTAATCGCACAACCCAAATACTAGTGTTGGCTTGTTTCATTCCACAACAAGTCTGAATTTCAGATAACAATGCCACGTCTGTGATGCAGAACCGCCCATTATGTATTGGCGACAGATCTGCCCTTACCCGATCGTTTTGCGCTGTTGGTACCCGAGCAAAAGGCCAGCGCATCTGTTGTCCTTGCCCCTATTCCGCGACCATACTTGACATCTTTTGGCTGGCCAACCGCGTTGCTTGACCTGGAGTTGGCAGGTGGGCACAAGCGGTGGTCTTGGTTTGCCCAGCGAAGCCCTTTACAACGCTTAAGAATGTCGACGACTTTTTACGGCTTCCGGTGGAAGACTGCCCTGTTATTCTGGTCAGTGGCAGAAATGACTACGATTGTTACAGGTTTTCAGAAACGATTTACAACATGTTCTCTCCCTCTGAACGAAGGTATTGCCACTGACAGAGGCGTTCATGCCGCTTCCCTTTTTCTTTCACAAATATTTACTTAGTCAAGGTAGCCTTGAATGTTACCAGAACCTTGTGAAGGTGCTGCGCTGTTGCTGTAGCGCAGAGGTACGATGGATTCTGTGCATACGAGTTAGCCGGTAGGCTGAGGTAGTATGTCGACAACTGCTAGTCAAAAGACTGATGAGGTGGACTTGGTCGATACCTGGTGTGGTAGACCTTGTTGACAGTCATATGTGGGCAATATGGTGTTGTACGGTGCAAGAACCGTGCGTTGTGCAAGCTTCAGAATCTGGATGCATGAGGGGAACACACCAGCCGCTCCCTTGTGCCACACACTAACTGGACGGCATGAGGTCCGCCGACAGAAGCCAGCCCACCATCAACCCAGTGGAGTGAGAAGCCTTCAGGAACAGGGCGGGGCCGTGGCAAGATACCATTCGCTTCGACACATCCCAAACCAAGCGTAAAGCGAACCCATCACAAACACGAATCACAGCCGAAAATGTGGGGTAGCTGGGAGACCATCCAGCTTTGCACCGCAGGTCCGTCATGGAAATATTCCAATCCATGTGCCACACACACACACACACAGATTCGGTCCAAGGATAAGCCACACACACAGAGGCACACACAGACAAATGATACTCAGGGAGTCACGGTACAACGGCCTTTGCCGAGTTTCTTAGTCGCGTCTCCAAGCTCTCATCTTGTGCTGTCACAGCCACTTCTTTTCCTACCGTGAGTTGAATCGAGGGGGATGCTGCTCGGGGGAAGCTGCAGGGGCCACTTTGTCCATGATAAGGGACACCAGTTCCCGGACGCGCTAAGCGTCGAGTTGAACAGTCAAATTGCACAAGCAATCAAAAGTGTACTCGATGGGCTTCCAGCTTCACTTGCTAAGAATGGGGATATCATTGGGTCTCAAATGTACGCTGTGGGCCCAGAACCTCCACCAGTAAAAACCGCAAAGCCCTTGGAGCATACACAGAAAAAGCCTGAACCTGATCTGATATCAATATTTTGCAGATGGTTTGGATATACACCATAAGAAATTGGCTCAATTAGATTCTTGATATTCTTGGAAATGTTTTATAGTTGTTTGCACTTGGAAATAGTTCTAGACAGCCTGGAATGTAATGTGTTCACCCATGTAACCGCTTAGCATTATTTGATTAGCACGTGCAAATGTAAGATGATAATCTGAACTGATCCACAGTCCCTCTTATGGATTTCACAAGCTGACCGCCGATGCCAACTTGTATACCTCTATATTCATCTACAACCCCAACAAAGCGCACACAGCCCTTTCTAATATTTTCTAAACATCTCAACGCCAGCACCCCAACTAAGCTCTCGGCCACGAAATCCCTGAAGTGGATTCTTCACAATCTCTGGATGTTCATGTTGTCCACAGTCCAAATCAACTTGTGCTGAAAGCTGATTGCCTGACAAGTTTAATACGCCTTTTGGACGATGTTTGATTTCAATCGTCCATGAAGTAGCCTCGCCAGCGCTGCAGACATCGTAAAAGTCCAGCAGTCAGTGCAGAGCTTCCAATAAAATCCACAACCCTAAAGATGGGTGCATCCTTAAACCAGCGTAGCGTACCCGCGAACCTTCTCAAATATTTTTGCGCAGTAACCTGAGCTTCACAGGCATCGAAACACAACAAAAGGTAATGATGCACAAGTTTTTCTGACTATACCAGCAAATCCGTCTACACCGCTCTCTGGCCAAATATCCTCTTTGACTTCTATTCCACGACTGATGGGATGAGGAACACATTCTATGCTGAACCGAGCCATTCATGAAGGCGCACCTTCATGTTTATCGACCTTGTGCGTTTTGCATAAGCCTGTAAGCAGCAGCTCAATAAACTGCACCACAAATCCCCAAAATCATGAAACAGCCCTCTTGAACAAGTGTCTCGATATACTTCGCTAACATTCTTTCAGCATAAGAACATTATCATGTACAATCGCTGACCCATGATAGAAGTTAACGCTCACTGCATGACTTCCCTGTGTGCTCCAAGAACCTCCAAAGCAAATCTTTGGCATTGCCGAGTGGGCTGCCGAGAAGGAAACTATGGTGCACACCGGGAAGAGCTTCTCAACAAGTGGGCGGAACTTTTCTGTGCAAAACCCAGCACTCTCTCGTTGAGGGATGGCAGGTGCCCCTCTGGAGACCTGAAATCAGAGGCGACGTCACTGAATGCAATCAATGCCAGGTCAGCAAGAGGTATTTCTCACCAGCTAAGTGCTCATGCACAATACCGCAATGCAGTCACAAACCAAAATAAAACACAGCCAACAACTGAATCAAGGGAAAAGCTGTAGGAGCATGGCAATCTTGCCAAGATCTTGACGAATACTTGTATATTCCACACAGTAATAGCGATTGCAAACTGTCCCATCCACGTTCCATTTTCACAACTTTATTACTGAATTGGCATACCTGTTCAATTTATCTGCATTACGATTTTCAATTGTCAACAACAGTACATGCCATTCCCAAATGAATATTTGAGACGACACAGCGGAGGTGCAAATGGCAATCCAATGATTCCAAAGGCACTGTCATGTTTGGGGCTGGGAAAGAACAATAATGTCATAAATGCACAATTCTGGGGGAACAAGTGCTGACTTGTCAAAACACGAGTCCCACATGGTTGAAAGATCGTTGAGGGTGAAACCGCATGTGAGCATTGCGGGAGGAAGCAAACACATCAAACCGGTTGCCAAAGCCATGATGCTGATGTGACATAACACAATGCATAAAAATCACCCAGCATCAGTAACTAAAGCTCTTGCTTTACAAAGATATTTCCCTCCCCGTTAGCCCATCTCCACCCGAAACCAACCCCCCTCCATACAAATGTTTGTATGAAGGAGGCATACCATGCACCCCTAGACTTTGGGGTGCAACGCAGACACCAAATCAAAGTGTATTATTTCAAGTCTTAAGCGTACCTTATCAAAATACTCAGTCAACGTCGGCGCCTCACCTCGCCTGTGCACCGCAGCTGTCCTTAGTTGCTCAACACACCACGGCACGCTCGGCTGCCCTACATAACAAAAACACTACTCACAACCAAAGCCCTGATCCTTAGGGATAGCATTTCATAGATAGCACAAAATAATTGGCATGCAGAAGCTCCTGGGATATCCGAATAGGCAAGCCATCCGCATGGAGGAGCGCAGGGCGGGAAGCACGTTTTCCATTCCACCGTGGAGGTAGTGATGACTGTCTCGCCCCAGTGCTTGAGCTGAGCGCTGTTGGGCAAGCTGAGGAAGTCCGCCGAGCGGCAGAGCGCCTCGAGGAACTCCACAAACGTCAGACACTGCATGCGCTTGATGCTTGGAATCTCGTCGATGACACACATTTTACTTTTCGCAAACACCAGCTGCTGCTCCCTCTTTGAGAAGTTGTCCATCACCGCGCTGTGCACTCCCCTCCCTCCCTCCCTCCCGCCGAGCCCCATCCATTTATGAGCTGTAAACTTCTGCACTCCGTGGCGAGGGGCTGCCAGGCACTGCGAGTGGCGGGCACTGCGGGACAACCTCCAACACACCTCTGGGTGGTGATCTGTCCGTCTCGCAGCAGCGCAGTCCAGTCCTCCGAAGTCATCCCCAAGCTGTCCACCTTCACCCTTCGTACACTGCTCCCACAAACCACCGAACTTTGCAGGTTCCCCCAACTTTGCAGGTCCGCTGAGGCTCTTCTCGACGCATCAGCGGCAGCGGCAAAGGCGTACCTCTGCCGGGTGCGCACCAGTCCCTCTGTCCCCGCCGGAGTCCTGAGGGCGCTGTGAGCGAGCCCTGGCATCGCCAGGAGTGGCCCCGGTCGTGGTCTCACACGTCGACTGACTCTACCACCTGTCTATTGCAAGTTTCGGCGGTGACCTCGCTACCCCCTGTGCAGCAACGGTCGCACTCGTGGCCACACATGTTCATTGTCCCTCCCCCAAATCACGCAGCGCACTTCGAACCTGGCAAAGGCGTGTCCAGATTGGAGGGCGCGTTATCGCAGTCTCTGGCACATTTCGATTTTGAGGCCCCTGATAGAGACAGACCCGCTGTTCCACCAGAATAGGGGCAGCAGGACCATACTGGAAAATGAGACAGTTATTCGGGCAAGCAACCTGGAGAACTTCCTGTAGTAGTCGTAGATGTGCTGCAAGGAACTGACGTAGCGCCACAGCAACAGATCTACCTCCTGAAGGTACATCCTCTCCTTCCTGCCGCCGCACCTCCGTCCCTCATGTCCGCCGCTTCTCTCCTTGCATCTGCGTTAAGCTTTGTATGATCACGTGGTCGTTATATACTATCAGATCAACCGCCGGAGCTGTGTTTCTGGTCTAGCAGCCCTGCATGTTTCAGGCCGACGAAACCAGGTGGCACAGTGTGATCCGAGTGTGCACACCCCGACATGTCGTTGCATCAGTTGGGATCGATCACCGAAGAAACTCATGGTGCTTCTCTTCCGTGACTTCCTTCGCCCCGTCACACACATCAGGTGACTGCTTCTCACGGCTGTGCACGGCAGGAGGCAGGACTCGAGCTGAAGATGCAAGCACCACGGAGGTGACCACTAGCCAAAAGGCGACACACTGCGAGCATAGACCGACCAGGGCTATGCTGGCCAGTAATGTTGGGCATGACGGCCCGGGGCATACCTAAACTTGTCGGGGGACTCGGTGGCTTCGAGCTGGGCATTGGGTAAAATGTAAACTGTGAGGAGAGCTTCGAGCGCTTGTGACAGGAGCAACGGCTTCGCATCTTTAGCGCTGGATTTTGGAACAGCAATCTTGACCAATGCAAGCCTGCACAGGGCCTGGTGCGAGTTTGGGCAGAAGACTCCAAGGAATCAGCACCGCCCGCCACCACACTCCGAAGTGCCGATTGCAGGGATCAGAATAGAAGTCACCGAATTAGCTTTGTGTGAGTTCATCAACTTTTTCAAAATGGAGAGCGGAGCTGCAATGAGAGGAGGGATGGGAGCGCAATCAGCATGGATGGCTTAGAGGGACTAGGAGCAGGCATGGATGGCTTAGAGGGACTAGGAGCAGGCACTGGTATGGCACAGGGATGTGCTATATCTCGATGAATTCAAAGCGCATGTTACAGGATTGTGCTATACCTCGATGAATTCAAAACGCATGAGCGTTTTGATGCTGTTAGAATCGTACTCCAGCTTATCCTTGGTCTTTGTTTCCCCGGTGTGGTTGGCCTCGATGAAAAGCCGATCCATGTCCGCTCTCTGCCGCACAGCTTTGCCATCTTTTAGTTGTCCAGGGATGTGCGCGGGGCTCATTGCCCGGTGACATGTGCGGGGCTCATTCCCCGGTGATGTGCGCGCTTTGAGCACATCCAGGGGTCAAAACTGACCATGATGCGCCCCTGGCGTGCACTCCGGGGTCAAGAACTCGTATTCCTGCTTGCAGCTTGAGGTCATCCTGAGGCTGACGATACAGCTGAGGCAAACCGGAATGTGGCTGTGCATGGGTCTGAGGGGTAGGGCAGTTGAAATACACGTTGCGAATATCTGTGAGGGCTAAGCATTCAATAGCAGTTTGACAAGTGTGGTTTGACATCACGGTAAATGCTTGAGGGGTGCGGGGACACCCTGCACCTTGAGGGGTGGGGCGGAAGCACTTCTTGAGGGGAGGGGGAAGGTACCTTGCAGTGTTTGCTCTGGGGATCTATGACACTAGTTGAATCGAGGAAGCACGCCCATTCGTTGAGGCCCATCATTGTGATGCTCGCGCTCACGCTGATGGCCGAGTAGTAATAAAACATATTGACAATCGTGTAATAGTGCTTCTTCAGAATGTTCTGCAGACGCTCCAGCTCCTGGAAGCCTTCGATCTCATTCATGCCTTGGACTACCTGCTTCCTCCATTGCCACCGGCCATTCGCCGTGACTGGCCGCCCTCTGTGCCTCTAGAGGGAAGATCTGTCGCTCGACTCGATCCTCTGCCTCCTGCTCTCTTTCAGAGAGCTCAAACTCTCGAGCGGATGCCGTACATCAGCCAGCCCTCTACGCACCGTTGCTACCGCCGCTATCATGCCCCAGCTTGGGAGGGCCGCTGCAGCCGGGGCGCGCACCAGCTTCGTGAAGCGGTTGCGATTGAGGCAGCGCCGCATGTCTGCATCCATCATCATCAGGAGCATCTCCGGGCTCTCCACGAACCCCTTCGTGTCCGCCTCCTGCTCGCGCCGCCGGGGGCCGCTCAGGGGACCGCTCGCGCACCGCTTGCAAGCGCCGGCGACACCTTCACCTCGGCACCACGACGGCGCTGGCTTGAGCGGGTTCGCGGCGCTGCGCGCCACGTGTCGCATCGCGGGGAGCGCAGCACACACCGCGCGAGCGCCTCGATGCGACCTTAGCGACGATGTGCGTGCGGCAGGCGTGTGAGGGTCTAAAGCAGCGCAGGGTGCTGCAATGGCCGCGGTGAGGGTTGAGGTGTGAGCGCGGTGTATCGAAGCAATCGTCGTGGTCCGCTCGTCTCGCTCGAGTCGCTCTGTGACTCTGCGGCGCCTCAAGACCCCCCGCGCCTTGCATGCGCCACGGCAGCTGGAAACGGTAGTGAGCACCTTGTGACGGGGCCCAAACACCGAGTCCTCCAGCGTCCACACCGGCACCGTGCTGCGGTTGCGCAGCGGCTCGTGGATGCGCAGCGCCGTCACCGCCATCTCCAGCACCATGTGCTCCTGCTTGAGGTGGCCATGCAGAAGACACGTTTCACAGTCGCTGCACTTATGCACTGGGACGTTCATGGTGTGCTTCTGTGGCCACGGCGCCATTGCTGCGCCCCCACAGTGCCCGGGCGCCCCTCAGAGGCTGCTGCTCGGGGCAGCTCAGTGCTGCTCCGGGCGCAATGACGCAGCTCAGTGCTGCTCCGTGCGCAATGACGCAGCTCAGTGCTGCTCCGGGCGCAATGACGCAGATCAGTGCTGCTCCGGGCGCAATGACGCAGCTCAGTGCTGCTCCGGGCGCAATGACGCAGCTCGTGCTTGTGCCCGGCCGCGCGCAAGCAATCTCGGCTCTGGCGTAAACACGCTGCGCCGCTCATCAGCCGAGCTGACCGGTGGCCAGAATGAGAGGAAGGAGCAGATCTACAAGAAGTGAGAGCGGCTCCGAGCTGGCTGAGCGCACCCTAACAGAATAACATAGCACTGCGATTTGTGATTTCTGTCCCTTCCTTAACACCGTAACAGCTTTATCCTGCCCCGGTTATAACAGCACGGGCGGCAGGGGGCAGGGGGCGGCGGGGGCAGGGGGCAGGAGGAGGACACATGAGGGCACACCGAAGGCGGCGGGCCATGGCTCTCAATGTCGGCTGCAGAGAGCGCATTGAGGCGGCTAATGAAGGGGTAGTCCGGAAGGGAGTAGAGAAGAGCTTGCGGCATCGTGACGGGGGGGTCAGGGGCGTCATCCCAGGCGACTGGAACCTCATCGATGGTACGCTTCTTATGCTGGTATCAGGGGCAGAAGGGAGGACGGAGACGGTCAGGCGCGCAGAGAGCCGATCGGACCGTCGTGCATGCTAGCGTGCCGACCCGGATCCACGGCCACGCGGTGCTGCATGCGTGCCGGCCCGGATCCACGGCCAAGCAGTGATGCATACGTGCCGGCCCGGATCCACGGCCACGCGGTGCTGCATGCGTGCCGACCCGGATCCACGGCCACGAGGTGCTGCATGCGTGCCGACCCGGATCCACGGCCACGAGGTGCTGCATGCGTGCCGACCCGGATCCACGGCCACGCGGTGCTGCATGCGTGCCGACCCGGGTCCACGGCCACGCGGTGCTGCATGCGTGCCGACCCGGATCCACGGCCACGAGGTGCTGCATGC
>LGRX02027295.1:0-22658 GCA_001247695.2 Cymbomonas tetramitiformis | reverse complement strand
GTGCTGCATGCGTGCCGACCCGGATCCACGGCCACGAGGTGCTGTATGCGTGCCGACCCGGATCCACGGCCACGAGGTCCAACATGGTAGGCTTCCGCACGCACCTCGAACACGTGAACATGGCTGCCGTCAGGTAGCTGCATGTGCTTGTACAGGCCCGAGCAGGAGACCGCGCCGGGCACATGCTGAAAGATGTCCATGCGCTCCGGGTCCTTGGTGTAGACGTCCGCCCCAAGCGCGAAGGGAGGATCCCAGAACTTGATGGTGTTGCGCTCGGTGGCTGTCGGCCTCCCCATCTGCTACGACGCCCTCCCGTCCCCGCCTCCCGTGCGACCGCCTCGGCACTGCCCGGCTGCAACTTGCCGCCATCCCCAGAGGCGAGCAGCAACCGCGCGCCACTCCTTCCTCGTGCTGACATGCTTCGTCTTCGGCTGCTGCTGGATGGAATTGCGACGTCACCACGAATCGATTTGGCAGAGTTCATGCCAACACGAGGATCCTGCATCAGCTCCTATCGGCGATCGGCGGGGTGACTACTGGCCCCTTTACAACCCCTCTGCCCTCTCTGCGTGGGACGCACCTTGATCTCCACGCTGTTCTTACCGTTCCATCGAAATGGTAACCTCCCCCGCCCTGGGTCTGCCCCCTCCGCCCTGCGGCACGCGATCCCCTCACGCCCGCCCTTCTGTATGCAAGTCAACACTGGCAGTAGGGGCATGGCGCAGCATCAACGGCAGCAGGGACTTGTAGCGACATAGAAGGTGTCCCCTTCACTGCGGGGGCGAGCTGCATTGGAAGCTGCTTGGGGGCGCGGATATTTGCGGTGGTACCTGGGAGGAACTTCCTCGGAGGAAGCCGCAGGAGCGGAAGGAGGCCGCCCAGATGGCCCTCGCTGGGCACGACAGCCTTGCTCCGTGGCAGGCCTCGCCCCTCCTTTCTCTGCAGCTCTCCAGCTCCCTGCACTTTTCTCTCCGCCCTTGTCCCCATCGCCCCATCCAGACCTCGACTGCACTGGCTTGCCCGAGTGATTGCAGCCCGAGTGACTGGAGCCCCCCTTCTTGACATGCATCGCCGGCAGGCTGCTGCCCTCAGCGCCATTTCCACTCTTCGCTGTCGCCGCTGCCATGCGGGCTGCCGCGGTCCCCTCGGCGTCCGCCCTGCACCCACCGCCCAGCACCACTTTTTACGAGAAAGCCCGCAGCACGCCTCACACCATATTCAACACAATGTTTCATAGGAACCCTCTGCTGCCCCCTCCCCCCGCCCCCACACACTCATAGTTATTGGGCAGGCACCCACTCCCCATACATACGACACACGCATCTGACAGCAAGCAGACGGACGTCATTCTGTCACCATCAGAGCATCCCTGTGAGGAGGGACAAATGCCTCATCTTGCGCCCCCTGTCAGGGCCCCTGCGAGCAGGGGAAGAGGCCATGCCAAGGGGTAGCGGGAGTTACATGTCAAATTCTTCCATCACCACCTCTCGCACTCGCGGCTTCCAGCGGTCGCGCGGGGGGCTCGGTATACGCGGCGGCTTCACGGGGTTGCTCAGCTCGAGGGTGTGGGAGTCGCACCTGCCGGATCACGCCCTCCATTATTCCGCCTCCTCGCCCCATGGCTTGACACTCCGCCCTCGCGCGTGGGCAGTCGCGGGCGCTCTGGAGCTCCTGCCGGTGACCCAGTCATCCGGGAGGCGCGCCGGCGGCCGAGGAAGCAGGGGAAGGGCGCCCACCGGATGCTGCGCCAAATGTTGCTGACGGGCCCACACATCAGGTGGAACAAGTCGGGCTGAGAGGTCCGCACTTCCGTGGCGGTCCCATTTATGAATTCCCACTGCTCCAGCAACCCACCCCCCTCGGCTATCGTGCCCCTCACACCTTAAGGTGAAGTCCAACCTGGTTGGGCCAGCTCCCGAATTGTGTTTGGGTGGGTTTGGCAAAGGGAGGGGAAGGGGGGGAATAAGAGAGGAACATGTGCAAAGTGGGGATGCTAGAGGGCCTCGGGGGCTTCAACACCACTGACTGTCGCCTTTTCCTCTCGCTCCTCCCCATATTTTCCCTCTCGCTCCTCCCCATCTTTCCTCCCGCCTCCTCCCCCTATGTTTTCCTCTTCTCTTGCTCCTCCCCATCTTTTCCTCTCTCTCCTCCCCATCTTTTCCTCTCGCTCCTCCCCATCTTTTCCTCTCGCTCCTCCCCATCTTTTCCTTCGAAAAGGTAAGGGCGGGAGAAGCAATGGGTAAGGTGAAGAGGTCGGTGCAGGGGAGGCGCGGGGGCCACACGCAGCCCGGCAAAGTGAGGTGCAGGGGAGGCGCGGGGGCACACACGCAGCCCGGCAAAGTGAGGTGCAGGGGAGGCGCGGGGGCACACACGCAGCCCGGCAAAGTGAGGGCGCCGAAAGCTTTCAGTGATCTGACAGGATAAGCAGCAAACCACCTCGCGGTCGCGCTCGCTTGCGGTGTGCATCCACTGGATGAAGTCGTCGGGGTTCTGCCCCGGAGGGGGCGAGTTCTGTGTCAGAGCATGGCTGCTCGCCCGGCTCATGGGCCGCGTCTGCATCAGGAGACGCTCCCTGCTCGACCCTCGCCCCTCACCCAATCTTGCGCTCGCGCCATACAACCTCCTACATTTGCCCTAGCCCACTCCATCACATCCGATCATCCTCGTATCCAGCGTGCGCGCCGCCCCCCTCTACAAATCAGCCGCTCTCACAGCTCGTCCCCAAGACGCCGTTCGTTTGCACTTGAACGACGTAACATCTGGTTCCGCGGGTTGCTGTTTGGTCAGCACATCAGCTTGCTTTGCCGTCCATTAGCCCCTCCTCACGGTCCTATTGCCATTAGCTCAGTCTCAATTTCCTCGCGGCCTAGCAGGTCACCGCACATCCCCGCAGCTCTCCGCCGATTCTGCAACATCTTCGCTGCAGCACGCCAACTCCACCCGAAAGGATGTGCCGGTCCGTAAATGGGGCCGGGGTTGAGGTGGTCAGGGTTTTGGTGCCTGCTTGCGGATCAATTCCAGTGGAACAAGCTAAATCTCGGCTACTGCCCCACGTGCCCCTCGAAGCGTGCCACAAGTGGGGGCCCATGCTGGTGGCCGATGGGAAAGGAGAGACGCAGAGCTAGGAGGCTGAGCGCGCTCAACATGGACTCCGCCATTAGCTTGCGGTGCTCAGAACCCTCCATCGATGTGGAATCACGGACATGGTCAAACAAACAAGCGGCACCCAAGAGTGCCCCACTAACAATAGTGCCCCACTTGAGCGCGGGCGAGTGGCGAGGTGGGGGGGACTGCGCGGCGCTGGAGGCCGGCCGGGGTTCATTTTGAAACACTAAAGGGGAGGAGGGGCACTAGGGCACATACCGCGCTTCAAGGCTGGTGGGCAGCCCCATGAAGAGGGCCTGCGAGGCGGACAGAGGCCGCTCTGCATCGCGAGGGTAGCGCGCCGCGGCGCCGCCCGGGTTTGCCACGGGCAGGTTGGTGCCGTCCCCGAGGGGCCCTTCCGGCGCCGTGCTTGGCCTGCAATTGCCTCGCGACAACCCGTCCCCGCCAACGCGTCCCTGATGACCACCCTTGTGATGGATCACATTTCGGAGTATGTCTTGGAGAGGGGCGTCGGCACGGGGCGAGGGTGTGCCGCTCACCTGGCGTTCAGAGCATAGGGGTTTCCCTGGAGGCCTGCCTGCTGAGGCCCCCCTGCAGCCATCGCCGCCAACATGCCCGCCATATGCCGTTTCTCCCTCAACTCCGCCTTGTACAGCAGCGACCGGTTAGACGCGTGCGAGCTGACGTTGGACAAGATTGCGGACGTCAGTAAAACCACCTTCTCGCTCCATGCCCCCACCTGCAGCCCCCCTCCACCTCCTCCCCTTCCGTCCTCTTCCATCCACTGCTGCACCTCCGTGAGGCGGCTCCTGCCCATGTTCCCTCTAGCACCCGAGCTCAGCGTCGACCAAAGCAAGGTGAACGACCGCTCGGCGTGCTCGCACCTTGTTGTACTGGAGCAGCAGCTGCAGTCCCTTGCGAGCAATCGGCACCTGCAGGTGCACCGCCCCCCCTCACTGCAGGTGCGCCGTCCCCCCCTCTCTGCAGGTGCGCCGCCCCCTCTCACTGCAGGTGCGCCGCCCCCCCCTCACTGCAGGTGCGCCGTCGCCCCTCAGGCCGCAACACACCGCCGTACACAGCCGTACTTTGCCGTACACCTGGAGCTGAGCTGGATGACGCATCACAGGCGACCGATAGCAGTTTGCGGCGAATGCAACACGCGGCAATCAACCGGGCGACAGTGCGGCAACTGCTGACCACTGAGGGGATGGAGCGGCAGCAAAGAGGGCATGCTGTGGCACTTGCTGATAAAAAAGGGGGACAGTGCCGTCAGCGAGGCTGCCAGTCAGTTCGAAGCACCAATGCGCTGGCTTGAATTGAAGCACCCATGAGCTGGCTTGAATTGAAGCACCAATGCGCTGGCTTGAACTGAAGCACCAATGAGCTGGCTTGAATTGAAGCACCAATGAGCTGGCTTGAATGGAAGCATCAATGAGCTGGCTTGAATGGAAGCACCAATGCGCTGGCTTGAATGGAAGCACCAATGAGCTGGCTTCTGAATTGAAGCACCAATGAGCTGGCTTGAATGGAAGCACCAATGAGTTGGCTTGAATGGAAGCACCAATGCGCTGGCTTGAATGGAAGCACCAATGAGCCGGCTTGAATTGAAGCATCAATGAGCTGGCTTGAATGGAAGCACCAATGAGCTGGCTTGAATGGAAGCACCAATGAGCCGGCTTGAATGGAAGCACCAATGAGCTGGCTTGAATGGAAGCATCAATGAGCTGGCTTGAATTGAAGCACCAATGAGCTGGCTTGAATGGAAGCATCAATGAGCTGGCTTGAATTGAAGCACCAATGAGCTGGCTTGAATTGAAGCACCCATGAGCCGGCTTGAATTGAAGCACCAATGACCTGGCTTGAATGGAAGCATCAATGAGCTGGCTTGAATTGAAGCACCAATGAGCTGGCTTGAATGGAAGCACCAATGAGCTGCTTGAATTGAAGCATCAATGAGCTGGCTTGAATGGAAGCACCAATGAGCTGGCTTGAATTAGCACCAATGAGCTGGCTTGAATTGAAGCACCAAATGAGCTGGCTTGAATGGAAGCACCAATGAGCTGGCTTGCATTGAAGCACCAATGAGCTGGCTTGAATTGAAGCACCAATGAGCTGGCTTGAATTGAAGGACCGTCACATAAGCGCGTGCGTACCTGATTGTCATAGAGGCCAGAGAGGTTCAGCAGCGCCAGCAAGGCGAGGCACAGGGTGCCCTCCGGGGTCTCCGGGTGTGCCACGAGGCGCAGCAGCCCGGGGATGGCGCCACACTTCGCCAGCGCCACCTGTGACTTCTCGCTGCGGGCCGCCATGTGGGCGCAGCCCTTCGCCCCTCGTTCCTGCAGAACAAGCACGCTCCGCCGTCCGCCAGCTCACCGCTACACAGAGCCGTCACGTGCTGGGCGTCACCTGGCACACTGGCGGACGCTGAAACCGGTGCATGGCTCCGCGCACCGTACTGGCCCCCCGGCACAAGCTCTGTGCGTCGCGCGACCGGGGCGGCGCGGCGGAGCGGCGATAGCGCAGGTGAGGCCCCGCACGTGACAGGCAGGGGCGCGCCTGCACGGATGGGCTAGGCGGGGGCGCGCCTGCACGGATGGGACGTCGGACTGGATGAGGATACATAGCAAGCGCTCGAGGGTACCTTCCTGGATCTGCATCACGAGCAGGTTGTTCACACTGCCCTTTGACGCCAGTCCCTGCAGAGCACGCCCTCACTCCACACTCTTCACTTACAACCGGGCGGAGGAAAGGGAAGCGCGGGGGGGACCTCAGATCTCCTCTGCAGGGGCACTCCGCAAACTCCCGTCATTGAGCACAGCCGCACGCAAGATGCGCGAGACACCAGCCTATGCCCTCTCCACCGACCATCTCCGCTCGATGACGAAGCTGGTGGGATCAATTCATCAGTGATGAGAGACGCGGCGGATCAGCAGCACCTGTCCGCCTGTCAGAGAAGTGCTCTCAGGTGTTAGTGGTCATCCCGAGCGCCCCGCCAATGGGAGGGCAGAACAAGGTCACGCGGAAGCGGGGAGCAAGAGGACCTGCAGGGCGGTGATTGCGGTGGCACGGGTCTGCGGCGCGGCGTGCTCGTCCTCCACTATGCGCACCAACGTGAGCGCCAGTCCCATCCGCATCAGCTCGGCGTTGGCGCGGTGGCTCTGCTCCCCCGGGAACACGCCCCGACCCCTCACTCTTGCTGCGAGGGCGGCGCAAGGGAGACCCATTGCATTGAGGGCAGTGCAGGAGACCTGATGCCTCCCAGGTGGCGCTGGGGCAGGGTCGAGCAGGGTGACACCTTGGTTGCGAGTGAGAACGCAGCCATGCAGACACAGCACTGCAGGCTCACAAACTGCCTCCTCAGCTTCTCCCACCCTTGCGCTGGTGGCGCGCCCGTTGCTTCTCTGTGCTCGCCGCTCGGCCCTGGCCCTACCCCCCCTGCCCGCTTGGAGCCCCTCTCTCCAGCCCCAAGCTCGACATCCAGGAGCACCAGCAGCAGATGGTACACGGCCACGCTCGATTCCTGAGCCTTGGGTCCCATGAAGCCGCCAGCAGAATGCTCTTCCTGTGCTGCAGGCGCTGCCCCTGCCTCCGGCTGCTGCTCACCCTGGCTTTCCCCTCGCCCCACCCCCCACACCCACGTGCAACCCGAGGATGTGAGCTGCGACATTCACTCCCTCGCATCTGACGTGGGGCAAAGATGCTGACTCAACTGCCAGGCGTATGATTAACACCGCCTACCAATGTCTGCGAGCACATGGCTGATGCAGGCATGCCCATGTGACCAGTAACGGCCACGTGTGCACTGCGAGCTGCAGCATGCAAGCAGAGAGGAGAAGTCGCGCTATATGGACGCGTGTGGACGCGTGTGGCATGGGTATGGTGTTGTGGCAACGTTTGGCAAGAGGAAACCCGCCAAGTCGGTCAACTGCATGCACCTAGACCAATATATTGCCCAGAGGCATCCCAGCCATCACCCGCCTCCCTCCCCTCCCATCCCGCCTCAATATGACCCCAGCGCAAAGGGAACCGTGGCCAGGGGGGCGTGCCTGGGGATCCTCCTGGGGCCAGTCCTCCGGGTGGTCCAGCAGATGCGCCAGCAGCAGCCACAGGGCGGCCACGCCAAAGTGGTGCGCCGCAACCATCGTGCCGTTGGGACTTTGCTGCAGAGGCTCCACCAGCTTGTTCACTGCTCACAGCCGCCCGCACCCCTCTCACCACGCGCACTCCCCCGGACACACGAGTCTGATTGGACGCCACTCGTTGATACTTAGCGCAGCATCGAGCTGCACCGCCCACTGCCTTGTGCCCAGGGAGTCGCAGGGTTCATGCAGGCGGGAGAGGAGGGGGGCGCCCGGAAGGGAAGTGCCGGGCAGGGCGCGCACATGTGGCAACCATCACGTCCACTGCTCCCATGCGCACTAGGCCGGTGCAGTTGGCCGGGTGCCGCGCGGCGCACCACATGGCTGCGCTGGCGCACGCCGCATGCCCCGCGCCCGGCCGCCCCTCAGGCGCCCGCTGCATGACCTTCACCAATCCCTTCATCTGCACCTCCGGCTGCACCCCGGCTTGCGTGCTCAGCAGCATAATCGTCGCCGCGCTCACCTCCTGCGCCCCAGGAATCCCTCCATGTCCGTTGATCATCAAGTTTTGCGATCCGCGAACCGGATCAGCCTTGCATGGTTGAAAAATAAGACTTCGAAATATAGAAACAGCTCGGGGCATTGCAGGCGGTAGAGGGCGGCAGCGGCGATGGAGATGGACACGCACCTGCAGTACGGGATTGTCCGGCTCAAGGTGCGCGGTCTCCACCACCTGCAGCGCACTCGAGGCGCGTGGGCCACCGACACCCGCCCCGTGAAAAGTGCACGCCCCGCAAACAGCGTGGGCCACCGACCCCCGCCCCGTGAACAGTGCACGCCCGCAAACAGCGTGGGCCACCGACACCCGCCCTGGGTGACCATGCACGCCTCGCAGCTCAGCGTGGCCACCGACACCGCCCGCGTGAACAGGCACGCCTCGCGAAACAGCGTGGCCACCGACACCCGCCCCGTAACAGTGCACGCCCGCAAACAGCGTGGCCACCGACACACCCGCCCTGGGTGAACAGTGCACGCCCGGCAAACAGCGTGGGCCACCGACACCCGCCCTGCGTGACTATGCACGCCCAGAAACAGCGGTAACACCACACCCGCCCCGCAGAACAGTGCACGCCCGGCAAACATGGCCACCGACACCCGCCCGTGAACAGTGCACGCCCGCAAACAGCGTGGCCACCGACACCCGCCTGCACTCAGTGCACGCCGCAAACAGCGTGGGCCACCGGCGACCCGCCCTGTGACCAGTGCACGCCCGCAAACAGCGTTAGCCACTGACACCCGCCCCTGTGAACAGTGCCCCCCACAAACAGCGTGGCCACCGACACCCGCCCCGTGAACAGTGCATGCCCCGCAAACAGCGTGGGCCACCGACACCCGCCCCGCGAACAGTGCACGCCCCGCAAACAGCGTGGGCCACCGATTGCCAAGTCAGCAAACAGCGCGCATCTCCGAGCACCCTCTGAGTACGTGCGCAGCAGCGCAACCCTCGGAGGACCTCCATCGCACTCACCCTCCAATGATATCTGACCGGCGCAGGAAAAAGGCTCAGCAAGCAAGCTTCCGCTGTGGGATGCTCACGAATACGGCAGTGAGGCCTCTGTTGAGAGATGGTGCAGCGCGGCGGCTGGCAGCGTACCTTGCCGAGGGCGCCACTCTCGATGAGAGGCAGCCGGTGCCGGCCGCTGAGCACTGCATGGTCAAGGGAGGCCCTCGAGGGGGGGGCGATGAAGGTGGCGAGCTGGCCGAAGGACCCCGTGACGCGCTCCCGCACGAGGGAGATTCCGGCGGAGTACAGGCGCAAGAGCGCGAGGTCCGCACGCGCCTGCATCAGGTGCTCGGAGTACGTCGGTCGCCCGCACAGCATCACCAGCGACGCGGAGAGGGCCACCGCCAGCCCTCGCTCCATCGCGTCATTCGGATTCAAACCGCACTGTACACATTATACACACCCCCGCAGTCCTCCCCGGTTGTCTCCATTGCTCATGATCTCCAGGCAGCCTCGATTAGTGCCACGCGTCGATGGCGACTCAGCATGCATGCGGCAAGTCCCAAAGACAGTCACTGGGAAAGCAGAGCACCTGCAATGCCCATGACCCCAGGAAGGCGTCTTAGGGTGGCGGCGCGCGGCGCACGCCATGCAGCGCGCACCCGGGAAACAACGCAGCGAAAGCACACAATGTAGCAGGCGACGAATCTGCGTATGCCGAAGTATGACCTCTTGCAAGGGTGCACGGGGCAGCCCCTCACTGCCATCCATGCCACGTGGCACACAGATGGCTCTGATGAGGAGGGCGCGGAGCACTTCGAGCTGTGGCCCAAACCTCGTTGACGACGTGGATGAAGTCGCCGAGCATTTCTTTTGTGATCCGGCCGGGGGTGCCGGCGTCCACCGTATTCATCGCCCTCAAAACGATGCTCATGTCCAGGGCAGCCTCTTTCACTATCCCCTGAGGACCACCACGCCCACCCCCCGGAGGGCATCCCCATGTCATGCCTGCCCAAACCCTCAGCCGACCACGACCACATTGGCAGAGCCCACGTGCGGCGGCATCCCGTGTTGCCCACGTGCCGCCACGAGCAGGGCACATGGCACATGCATAGGGGGGTGAGCAAAGAAGGGCAGCAAGGGGCCCAAGAAGGGGGCGAAGATGCAGATACCCGAAGTCGATGACCTTGATGGCGCCGCTTCATCCATGCCAGCAGGCGCTGCTCATCCATCCGCCCCCACACCTCCCTTGAGCGCCCCTCTGCCTGGGCGCCGTCCCTCGCGTGGCGATGGGTGCGGTGCAAGCGCAGGTGGACGAGCGGAGAGTTTCGGAGCTTGCACCGCACCCGCAGGTGGACGAGCAGAGAGTTTCGGAGGAAGCGGGTGGTGGTGAGAAACGCACTGGCACGCACGCAAGACGAGGAAAGGACGGCGCTAGCAGAGAAGCAGAAGGGCAGGCGGCATGAGCTGGCACACACCGAGCGGCATGAGGCCCGCTGACAAAAGCCAGCCCATCATCATCCCAGTGGATGCGACAAGCGCATGCAGAGGGGCTCGGGTGGCTCAGTAACGCTTAGGGGGTCCCATTCTTCACTAGTGAGCTCCAGAGAATCCGGAAATGTGTCCCGAAGTGTGTGCTGAATCCTTTGATCCCCGGAGTGGGTACATTGCGCCGCCGGTCTTCTGCGGCTACGGAGTGCCAAAGGAGTCGGTACAAGGATAAGAGCGCACACCTGGTACACATCCGTGAAGTTCTCGGGCGAGAGGGCGCGGAAGTGCAGCAGGCGCTCGTCCTGGGCGAAGATCAGCAGCGTAGCAGTGACATAACGCCACACCTGCGCCCGCGCACGCCCCTCGGGGCTCCTTTCAGGGGGGGTCTCCCCACGCAAATCCCATGGCGGAAGGGTAAAAGAGGCCTACCACCTCAGCACCACACATGATGTAGCCAGCAAGCATAAAAGGAGAGCAAAAGGGAAACTTTGGCGGCACGCAACGTCCATTGGAGCAGCGGACACAGCTCCCACCGCTCCAGGCAATCCTGGGTGCACGCTCACGGCACGCACCACGCGTGGGCATGAAACAGGACGGCGGAGACGGTGCCGGAGACACACCTGGGGCGAACTGGAGCTGAGGATGGCGGAGAGCGTGTGCAGGCCAGAGACTTTGGCAAGACCATCCACGGCCTCCTGCCCCACCGCGTTGAGGAGGCACAAAATTGTCCCCGCAGCCATCTCTGGCACAATCATCTCAGCCATAGACCACCTGCACGACTCCACAAATGCCAAAAGCTCAGCTGGGAGTCTCGAGTCAATGGGGCGGCTCCCTAGGGCCCCCCTGCGCCGCTCACTCACGCAAGGCCGGTCTCCTGGTCACGGGCACCTGGCGCTGATCGTCTCGTCCAACTTCCCGCAACGAGTTGTGCATTTAAATAGCGGGATCATGGGTGAGATGGGTGACCTGATTTGCTTCTTCCCCAGCTTCTGCACTTCCGCCAGCATGCTCGTGGCCTCCTGTTCCGACTGCACGTATGCCAAAGACGTCAAAGCGCGCCAAGCGCCCGCGGCGCTGACGATTCCCATCTGACCACCGACGCAGATCCCCCCTGCGGCATGTCGTCGCCCGTCGGAGCGGCATCCACTTAGGCTCCGGGCAGGCCATCTTCCCACACACCAATACCGTAAACCCCGCCCGCCTCAGGGTCTTTATGTTTGTTACAGCACACTCGTCTGCTCATTCGTGAAGTCAGAAAACATGCTTCACAAAGATTATTAGCGTATAGCATGTTGCCGCCCAAAGGTGCGCAGACCTCATACATGAGGCATACACCGGCAACCAGCCAATCATTGCACCACGGTTACTGACCCGTCGCCCATAGCTGCGTATATGTGCGTAGCTGTGTATTGTGGGGTGTGGCGCGGAATAAGGGGAAGACACGCATCGAGGGGTGACGCACCCGAGGCAGTGCGGCTTCAGAAAGCGCTTGCGGGCGTTGGTGTCAGTGAGCAGCAATGAGCACAGCACACCACATGCAGCCGCCTGCGCTTAAACACGTGGAGGGGGGGGGGAGGGGGGAGTGAGAAAATAAAACTGCATACGGATGCGAATAGGGTGGAGCGGGCAGCACACCATCTGCTAATTTGCACAACTCATCGGCCAAATCGCCCCTATCCGGCACGGACACGCGGCAGGCAGGCGGGAAGGCGGGGGTGTGCTAGACCCAGGAGGGGCGCGGCGCACACGGGGAGCTGATGAGGCAGCGGAATGCTGCGAGAGGAATTGCCACGCCGTGATCTCCAAATTCCCCCTCAACACCTCAGCGACCTTGGCTTCCCATCGATGTCCAAGGTCGAAGCCGAGAGTCCTCTGGGTTGTCACGGCTGCAAACCATTATAAACTCCATTGACCTACACGCCGCAGCATGGTACGCGCGCTGGAGCACCCTGGAGCTCTAGTGTTGGGGCCGCATGCGCTGTCACCTGAAGACGGCGCTGCACGTCTCGCGGTACCACAGCTGACTGCTTCTTCTTGCGACTCTCCCGAGAGAGGTTGGGAATAAGCAGGGTCTGCGGCGACACCCTCGCCCCCTCCGAATGCCCTCAGGCGGATCAGACGCTTGCGGCCACTTGTGCAAACCCAGAGACCATCGGCCAAACCGTGACATTCGGCTTTGCTCGTTATTCCGCCGAATCAAAAGCAGCTCGGCATTTCTCAGCCAACCTCAGCCTCGAACACGCGGTGCGGATCCTGCCTGGCGGCCGCACGCTGCAATGCTCACGGCCGTCCAAGGTAGGGCCAGCTGGCGGGCGCACACAGCCCAGCTGTGAAACGCACGGCGCTGCGAAGGAGACTTGGGAAGTCACCCCATCAGTGGAGCCGGCGGGAGGTGGCAGCTGTCTGCCACTGAATACAATGTGACGAGGCCACCCGCCAATATGGCTTCCAACAAAACACTGCTGGATGGTGGCGAGAGCCCTGAGGAAAGAGGTCTGCGGGGCGGGCGCAGCACCAGGGCGACGAGGCGCTCCACAGCGCCGAGGGCGACCATGATTTTGCGCTGCGCTGGGGTGCGCAGCAAGTGCCACAGGCACGCGCACGCCGCAAATCTTGCCTCCGTCGCCGGCGACTCCATGCCTCGCATGAGACAAGACATCACCTGCGCCACGTCATCGAAGAGGATGGGTGTGAAATTTCCGACATTGGGGTCAGAGCAATAGAGCCTCCAGAAACCTCGATCGAATTCCCCGCGAACAATTCTCCGTGCAAAGGGAGCAACGAGCGCGTCTGTGGCGAACCCTCTCGGCCAACTCTGAAGCCTATGCACCAGTGCCTGCCCCCTGCGTCCATGCGCCGCCTGCCCCCCTGCGCCCATGCACCGCCTGCCCCCCTGCGCCCATGCACCGCCTGCCCCCTGCATCGGGCGCGGCCATGATATATGATGGCAGAAGTCCAGCAGGCCAACATCAGTCCTCTGGCAGTGCTTCCAGCCGACCTAAGCAACGATGGAGGTGCTCTGGCGGCCACGCGCGGTCATGCGCACACATGACGTGGCCAAACGGATCTGAGGTTGCCGCTGGTCACATGGAATCATGCCGGTGGCACGCCCCTCGGCAGCTCAAGTGATGCTCGTATCAGGCATCGCCGACAACGGATATTGAAGCAGGAAATGAGATGGAAACAACGGCGGGCATCAAAGTGCTCCCTGGCACACGGTACGCACAGGGACGCACCTCTTCGGTAAACTGGTGGTGCCACTTCGTGTCCACAGAGATCTCATATAGGCCATGCGCGCCCTGAGCCCCCCTCCCCCCAAAGTGAGCTACTAGGAATACTTACAATACCCTCCGTGTGCCCCCTCTTTCCCGTAATTTCTGAGTACAAACGATATACAGATTGCACCCCCTTGCCCGGGCCCCTTGCAGGCGCGGTGAAACCAGAGAGTTACGCACAAAGCTTCCTTGCGTTGCCGGAGGCCTCATTCTTCTAAGGTGCTATAGCAGTGCCCTGCCCCAATGCATGGTAGTGCTGCACAGCCGCCCTGCGGAATGATTCGGAAACCGTTCTCACGCCCCCAAATCAGAGGGCATGCCAAACGAACCCACCGAGAAAAAAATGCGGGCTCCTGCGGCTGCGGTACGGAGTAGCATTAGGGCAGGGGCGGCCCACCTCCTGGTTCAGAGCGGGAACCAGGTTCATGTTGTCGTTGGTTGGGCTCATCTTGTGCTTGAGGAATTCGATGGCATTTTGTACCCAGATCTCGTCGCTCCAGGGCTTGTCCGCCAGCGCCGCTTGCCACTCCTCCTCCGTCGTCAGCGCGATCTGCGTTTCCCGCCGCGCAGCGCTCCGCTGTCACCCGCCTGGTTCCAGCTCGGCCTCGAGGACTGACAAACGCCACGTGGCGCGGAGCGGCAACCTAAAGCCGACTCGTGTTTTAGCGAATTGTGCGCGCCTTGCCAGGTTCTGGCTTTGCTTTCATGGGTGAACACACCCACATGCAGGGCGCGTTCCCGGTTTACCACGCGGGCTGGTTTCATGAGCCCACATCGGCTGCTGCATACGTGCTTTGAGCAGTATACTCCCCAGTGACGGCTATGGCGCGCAAAGGGAGAGGCAGCCATCAGAAACGCGTCAGAAGTTCGAGAAGCCGTGACGCAGCATGTGGCAAGCGTGGGTCGACCTTGTCGATCTCGTGCGACATTATGCGCGAGTCGCAGAACGGCTGTATCCACCACAGCACCAGGCGGGGAGACTCCCAGATGATGCTCTTGTCGGTTTGCCCGCCGTAGGCCCTCTCTCCCTCGAACAGTCCGAAGTGCGCCCCGATTTTCTGCATACAGCGACACGCGGTCATTCACGCCCTCATTTTCCGGAGCGCGGCCTGAAATGTGAATGTCGGGGACCGACGAGTGCAAGCGCCGCAAGAAAACAGAGCTCCCGCAGCAACCCGCCATGAAACGCACCCACGTGCACACTGAGAGCTGAGCGCAGCAAAGACTTCGCAGCTTCGGCGGACAAACCGACTCCCCCACTGCCATCGAAGATTGTAGCTTTGCAGTGAGAGCATGGAGCAGGCGTGCTCTAGGCGCGGTCACCGCATTTCCACCTCTCCGAGCAGGGCCTGCGCACGCATCCGCATGCGGTCCTCGCGGGTTCTGCCGGCGCCGAGTTCCGATGGAAGCGGCTCCGACATCGCCGCGATTGTCACGCGACCAACAGCAAGCGCAGCGCGCCACTGCCCGAGCCAACGGTGCGGGTCACGTCTCTCGTCCGCTACGAGAGGGCCTCTGCCCGCTTCTAATGTCTCGCACGCGCCAAGCAGCAACGCAGTGCGGTCACGCACAGGGGCGCTCTCCGAGGGGTCCAGGGGGGGGACGGCCGCGCGCGAGCAGGCACCATGATGGCCTGCTTGAGACTCAGCTTGTTGTTCAGAACCACCTTCCACGTCTGCCCTTCAGCCTCGCCGAACCTGTTGGGCTACCCCCCCCAGCGGCCATTTGCATGCTCTCAGAGACACCCTCGCTTGTACAGCGCACCGCCTGCGGAAGGTGCGGTGGTCCCTGTGCGGCCATTCACGTTTAAACCGGCGCCGCCGCTCGCCCACAGTCAGCAAAATGCGCTCTGCCCTCGTCGCCTCCCACCGCAGGTGCAGGGGCCAGGGTCGCACCGGATGCCACTGCCTTCAGACAGGCGCTGCACATCCACCATGAAGCCATCCTTCACCAGTACTTTCGGCGGTGGCGCCGGCCTCTCCCCCACTACCTCCTCCTCGTTGTCGTTCACTAGATGGCCCACTTCCTGCGATGATGGCCCATGAAACATTCAGACAACCGGCAGACGGGCGGGTTGCAGGGACTCCTTCTGATCCAATCTGCCACAAAGTATGCCGAGCGCCGGCAATCTGTGTGACTCATGTAATTCAGCATGCATCTCAGTGTGGGTGTGACGTGTAATTCAGCATGCGTCACAGTGCGGGTGTGACATATGAATCAGCATGCCTCACAGTGCGGTTGGCACACGTGATCAGCATGCATTGCGAGAATATGACAACAGCGAGGCTCGGTGACGGGCACGGGACACAGGGCACTCACAACCCCGAGGAATGCCGCTACGATCTCTTCTTCGTTCATCTGATGCGTCTTAGGTCGACGATTAGTTCTCTTCTTCCCTGTCATAGGCCTCGCATCGAATCAGGAGTGCCAGAACTTCCCGCAATGCTCCTAGCAGATGTGATGTTGAGTGCCCCTCGCCCGGGGATCCCTGTTTCCGCGCACCGCCATGCCACGCCATGCCACGCCATGCCATGCCACGCCATGTCATGCAATGCGCGGTGACATCTTTGAATTTGCCGCTCAGCCAAATTGTTCTAAGAGGCATGGTGACAGTCGACCTCGCCGTCTGCAGCATGCAGCGCCCCATGCCCAACATTCCGCGAGGCGCATTCTGATGGCGCGTGATACATGACACGAGGCGGTGTAGGGAGCAGCTCGTGCATCTCTCTCCGATCATATCCTCCCCCACGTCCCAGGCGATGCGCCATGCCTCTCCAGCATCCGCCACATGAATCGCAAGAAGCACTGCTCACCTCCCCGCGGTAAACAATGCCCCCCGTCCGGGCGCTGCAGCGCTGCAGGGCGCACGGGTGGGGGGAGGGACCTTTCTTGCCGGGCTTCTTGCTGCTCTCGCGGGAGAGGTGGCCGAAGCCGTTGGATCGGCGCGCGGTGGACAGCGAGCTCTGGGACGAGCGGTTGGTCATGGAGAGGTCTTGGGAGGAGGCCGACTCCGGCACTATCACGGACAACGGATCCCCTGAGTTCTCCTCGTTGCTGGGCTCCTTTCTCGGGCTGCGAGATGGGGCCGGAGCCTTAGGGGTAGGTGGCGCCGGCGTCTGGGGCTTAGAGGAAGGCGGCGCCGGCGCTGCGGGCTTTGGTGGCGTTGGTGGCTGTGCCGCAGGGGTCGGTGTGGGCGGCTGCACTGCCGGGGGCTCTTGAATAGCTGCATACCAAGCATCCCACGGTCACGCCATGTGACATGCAGAAGCCTGTGAGTGAAAGTTCGAACAGGAAGACATGTACAGTCTCTCTGCAACACTGTTGGAGCATGTGCTCCATCGCACCACCTGGATCCTGAAGCTCCCTGCCTCCAGGCACCTGAGGTGAAAGAGCGACAAGGACACACGCTGGGAGCGACTCAAGCAAACCCTTTCTCCGTTTGTTCCGTGGCAGCCTCGGATACTGAAGACCACCAGCAGCAGGCATCCTAGCAGGGAATATCCACAACAACACACTGAACGGCATGAGATCGGCCAACAAAAGCCAGCCCACCATCCCAGTGGATGTGAGAAGCAAATCAAGAGCAGGGCGGGGCCGTGACAAGATACCACAAACTCATATATATTCCCAACCCAGATGCAAAGCAGCATGGAAAGATGATACGATGTGACCGATCATCGCCAAACAACTGCTGGTCCCAGGGTTACGGAGTGAGCGGACCCTGCTGGCATGCCCCCCAGTGGCTCACGGTCGATGGATGGGACCTGTTGGTCCATGGTTATGTCATGAATGCAGTCACACCACACAGCATGGACACCCCACGTCAAAAATTCCACAACAACACACATACACGCACGAAGACATAGCTGCATGGATGATAAAATGTGCCGTCAGCAGTAAAAAATGGCAAAATTGTTCTGTAGGCGTAGAAGACACGACGTGAAATAATATAAGTCTTCTCTGATTGGCATTGAAGCCCTACGAAGGCTCACATGGCATGCATCGCAAGTACTGTCAGCATGGATAATGAGGCAACAGTAAAAATAAACAACTGCGGGCATCGAAATGTGCCGTGCTGTAAAGGAGTTACACAGGGCATGGACGCCACCATTCCCGGCCTATCCTCGCACGACAAGTCGATGAGTCCGCACAGCTGTCAAAGAACCTAACTCCGCAGTCGCCCTCTAAAACGAAGGCTTCGATCGAGTCGTTTCTACTGCAAAAATTACCATGCAGTCCGACAGAACGATTATTCCATCTTGTTTCCTTTTTCTGAAATAGTGAATGCATATTTGCTCGTGCATAAGTTCCTTCGCCCTTGTTTCTCGGGAGGAGTTTCTCCGTCCAAACAATCCAGATTGGCGCAGTTTCTGCATGACTATTCCATCCGAGCATAGGTATACGACATGATGTGTAGAGTCGTTGATACTTGCTGCAACAGATTGAAATCATACGAAAAACATACATGTGCCGCGAAAACTAGAGTGCAGATGCCTTCCATGATGCCAAACACCACCTGGCATCCACATTGAAACTCCCCGCTACCACCAATCTCTCCACATGAAGGTACGGAGAAGCGTCCCGTGCAAATCCCGATGAGCCCTTGGCCGATGTTGATTTACAAATGGATGGAGAATTCCAGGATTTTCTTCCTCCTCGAACACTTCTCATACGGGTAAAAAAGGAAGAAACCATCAAACGGATATCTTAAAGGAAAAGTGTTCGGAAGAGGTGTAAGCTCGCTCAAGCGCAAAGATGCAGTTTTGGGGTGCAACCATGATGTGTGGTGGCGACAGTGGTAACGTGTGGGAAGCGTCCCTGATCGACCAGGGTGAAGGACAGCTTTGACCAAGCTGAGAATGCAATGAATGAGATTTAGAGAGTCTGTAACGACGTTGCTGGAAGGCTTATTCGTCAGAGTTCCGAAATCGTTGTGGTGAATTGAAAGCCCCCGGCGTCAGGAAAGCAGGCCCGCGCACCTGCCAGCTGCGAGCTGCTTGAGGGCGCCCGATCCTGAACGCTGGCACCAACAGCCTCCAGCGATGCGGAGGGCACGACCGGAGTTGGCGCGACATCGTCGTCGGTCGGTTTGAATACGTTCGCAGCCTTCTGCCTAAACAAGAGGTCTGCAGACACGTGGCATGCCCTTCAACGACCAGAAGAGGCATCATATCGAGGTCCGCGCGAGGGTGCGCTTCGCGCTGTCTGTTCAAGATGTTATCAAGCGCGCTTCAGAAATGCACGGTCGGGATAGGTCACGCGCACGAAGATGCTGGATAGCACTTCGTGAAGCGCAAAGCGGGCGCTCACCATTGGTGGCCTTTTGAAACCGCGCCTGCGATCTCTTCGGGGTGAACCCTTGCATCCCGAACATCTTGAAGTCTGCAGGCGAGTACCACACAAATAAGAGCCGTCAGCAGAGGGAAAGCTGGTGGCAGTTGAAAGTCATCTGTAAAATAGGGTAATGGTGTCTTCAAGACGAATGCACTACCAGAGCAGGCGCGTGAAGGAACCCTCACGGGCAAGTAAGCCCGTTGCGTGAAACTGATTGAATTCAAAATGGAACATTCCGTGTGTGGCCTTTGCCGGTAGGCCCAAGGACGGCACGAAGGTCCTGGGATGCGTTTGAGGATCACCCAAGGCCTCTAGAGGTGTGCGCGAGACTCGTTTCAGGGTCAAAGCGCTCTATTGGACCCTCGCTGCAGACCTGTTGGTCATGTCACCCGCAGCTGGACAAGCATAGCCTGTGAAGACTGAAGAAGAAGGGTGTGTACAATTACTAAAAGTGCGCGAGAAAATGACCGAATCTGAAATACTCTGGAGGAAAAATCGACAGAATTTGGCGTGCAATGTGACTTTCGGTTCAAATTCCGAAGCCAAGACGAAGGAGAGACAGCACCTGAGAAGGCCGGTCACGCAAATGTATGCTCGAACTAAGATTCCATAGCGTCTACATTGCAATTTGGAAACTAATTTCTGACTGCGATACTATTTTCTCACGCAGTTCAGTTGGTGTGGACTTTAAAAGGCAATGAAACCGACAGCGAGGATGCGGGGGAGGGGGGGTCCTGGCTTCGGTGAAAAGAGGGCATCAACGCAAAGAACTCGAAAGAGTGCGAGTTTTCCGATGCCAACCGCATTACTTTACGTTCAGAACGCCAACAGAAACGTACAAGTTGAACAGGGCTCTGCATTTTCTGCTGTTGTCCCAACTACATTGTTGAAGATACACTTGTAAGCGCCTGGCCATTATCTGAGGATCTTATGCGTTATGGTTCTCGACATCGCCCGTTCAAAGCTGGCAATCTGAAATTTTATCAAATGCCGCTCCGTCCAGTGGATTTTACGCTCTCACGGGACGTCTGCATCTGTGCCTCTTTCGTGGTTGACTACTGATTAATCCTCTTGTCTGTAGCAACCCGTATTTTCTTCGAAAACACTCGACAGGAACAATTTTCTTTCTGGCCCTTCCTGTCTCGTGTCGGTGATGTGTCACCTACAGATACTCGTGAAGGTATCGACTGATTAGACTGATTGATTAATTCAGTCAGTGACATGAGCGACAAAAACTGAGAGTTTTCTGATCTGTGACAGGTGACTGGAAGTATGACAGTCACCGGGAACCGATCTGAAAACTGAGGTTTTCTAATCGGTCGGAGGCCATAAGAGCCGTCTCAGTGACTGAGAAGGCTTCTTGCCGTGTTCTGATTAACTGTGTGGAAGTGTCTCGCTGCGCGTTCCGTAGTGAGAATTTGTTCGTTGATTACGTAGCGCAGTTGAGAATTTTTATCTATAATTGTGCGCGGAATGGAGTGGTACACGGACGCTGAGAAATGCCAGCTCAAGATTACGGAGTTGGAGGCGCGACCCCAGTATGTGGCAGCGATTATTGCTTTTGGTGAGGGAGAGGAGCTTACGCCTGAGCAGGGGAAGCTGATGGTCCAAATGGGTCGCTTTACCAGTCGGTTGGCGCAATTGTTGGGGGACGCGACTCAAGCGACTGGAAAGCGTGGGCGCCCTTGGGAAATGCCTGTGGACCTGGAGAACTTTCCAGGGTCTGATCGTGTGGAGCTGACCAGGGCCACGAACGAAAAGGACAAGGACAAGGGGTTGCGCAAGCAGTATGCTGAGGTCCAGCACCACTACGTCGCTCACGTCACGCCGGTGGCAGCGGTGAAGGACGTTCAGCAATTGGTGGTGGGTTTGGAGCTGCCTGAGGACGCGATTAGGGCCCTTGAGCGTGTAATGGACCTGGCTGAGAAGGGCAGGGAGCGAGCACGAGCTCGTGCCAAAATGTTGGCAATGGTCAGCGACAAGGGGCCTGAGTTGGGTTGGCCGATGTGCGAGAAGTTGGAGTTGCGCTCATATGTTGACAACGAGGAGGAAGACAAGGCGATGCGAAAAGCCGAGAAGTTGGTGAAGGCGGAGAAGCAGGTGGCTGCTGCTGCAGCAAAACAGCGCGACCAGCCGAGGGGGAATTCAGCAGGGGAGCGGTTTTCTTATGAACATCCTGTTGTGAATGTACCTTCCCCTCCTATGCCCCAAGATGGTGTGAGGATCCAGTGCTGGAATTGCCGCCAATGGGGGCACCACCAGAACGACTGTACCCTGCCTCGCGGTGCTGGTTGTGGCCGTGGACGTGGTGGATTTTGACCGTGTGGCCATGCGTGCCGTTGGCCATGAGTGCCGTTGCCGTACGTCGGCGTGTGATCGCAATGAACTTTGGTCTGTGCGGAATTGCCAGACGTAGGAATGAATTTTGAAGAACCCTAATTTGTATGGCGTGATGCCGTTGTAAGCGAGCACGAGTCTCGCGTGGTGTGAATTGTGCGAGTTTTTGTTTGAGTGCTTTTCGAGTTTCTTAATTGTGCTTTCGTTGATGCGTAGATGCTTTCTTGGGGCGATGTGTCTCGTGGACGTGTATTGGCGTCGTTGCCGCGATTGCGTGAGTCTTGATGTTTTGACGGAGTGTCGATGTGAGTGCTTAACTCCGATTGTTTTTGCTGTGTTGTCTTAATGCTGTCGGTAAATTTTGCAGGTTTGGGCTTCTGGTTTCGGCAGGCAGCAGGGCGGTCTTGCTGAGTTGCAATGCTGGTTGAGTTTGTTGCAATGCTAGTTGAGTTTCTTATTGCCCCTTTTCCGCACTGCTTTGTGGTGATCTTTGTGGGCTTGCAGCGGCCGAGTTTCCATTCAAATGTGTCATTTGTCGGCTCTGTAGCCGTAGCCGATTAGAAAACTGAGAGTTTTCTGATCTGTGACAGGTGACTGGAAGTATGACAGTCACCGGGAACCGATCTGAAAACTGAGGTTTTCTAATCGGTCGGAGGCCATAAGAGCCGTCTCAGTGACTGAGAAGGCTTCTTGCCGTGTTATGATTAACTGTGTGGAAGTCCCGCCCCCCGCCCTTGAGCAGGTTGCACCGTGGCAGCGGTGATCGGAGTGCACTGGTAGCAGCTGAATGGAAGATTGTTCTTGGCCCGCAGAAGGGCAGACGGATCTTTGTTAGGCTCCGTAGAGAGTAGGCTGCGGCATTGCACCTGTGCAGTACTGACTGTTTTGGCAGAGGCTGGCAACAGTTATCCCTCATGGGGGCCTGCGAAGGACCCTCATGCTAGTTCCTGCTTTAAGTGCTGTACAGTAGGCTTAGCCGGGTGTTGGTGCATTGCCAACATACCTGACTTGCGATGAGCAGGTATCCTGTAGCTTTGGAGGGTTTCAGCCCCAGCTAAGTATTTGAACCGTAGCCTAACTCTGAGTGAGAGAGCCGGATATTTTATGTCTCGTGGTGTCGGGAGTGTGGGTACCCCTTGGGATAGCATCCGTGAGAGGTGGGACCTTGTGGGTACCGATTTGGGCTAGGGTAGTAGTCGTATGTCATTATAATTTCCACACGCAGTGCAGCGGCCGAGTTTCCATTCAAATGTGTCATTTGTCGGCTCTGTAGCCGTAGCCGATTAGAAAACCAAATCAGTTCATGTCACCGACTGAATACGATGTCACCAACCGAATACCAATTAATTCAGAAAACTCTCTCACCTCGCCCATCACATATATAAATAATAATTTATTGCGGTGGGGGGCGACGTATATTAATATTACCGCCAGAAGTTAAGGATATATAATTATATATATGATTTATGGTATATATAATTTATATAACATATTTGCTTGAAATTTCTTGGCGCTTCGCGATAAAGAGGGGGG
>LGRX02027294.1:0-38543 GCA_001247695.2 Cymbomonas tetramitiformis | reverse complement strand
TTGATGTCTTCGGTTCTCTGCTGTTCTCTGTTGGCCGGTGCTACGGCATCTCTGGTTGCCGTGGGCGGTGGTGACAGGGGCCTGGTTGAGCCCGGAGTCACCGTCCATCGGTCTACTGGAGATTTCTTTGCTTCGGATCCGCCACTTGGCTTTCTGGACATCCGTGATTGGCCGCTCGACGATCGGGTTCTCTTATCTCTTTCTTCGATGCTCAAACCGCCATGGGAATCTACTTATCAGGATTCTTCAGTTGATTTACACTCTGCTGTGGAACCGCCTTGCCCACTTGGGTCTGGTGGTGCTCAATTTACGACGGACAGCTTGCATTTCACTTCGGGACTCTTCTGTATTCACATCCCAACCGCTGAACTCGGCTCCGCTGACCAGCCTCAAAGTGGCTGAGTTTCTTGCAATTCATCCTGGCAGCTTGATTAGCTTTAGCCCAGTAGTGGGATGACCGGGTCAAGACCCCGGCACCCAGCTAGAAGTGATCGGTTTCCACCGAAGTGAATGTTAGGTGTTTGTTTATTATCACGTGGCTGTATTGTGCTGTACCTGCTTTGCTAGGTAGTCACACCCACGGGTGGTGTGCTGGACTTCGGGTTTAGGCTTAGTTATTATGGGCTCTGACTAGCCCCTAGCCTGACCCTGCTTCCGTTCGTGTCCGTGACATCCTAGCACTGTACTGTACAGTAGTACAGTACAGTAGTACAGTCATTGTTACTGTCTGGGTTTCCGAGAGCATAAAGCTCCGGCCAGACACTGTTTGTGTGATTATCAGTTTGTTCCCTAGCAAGCTTAGCCGGACAGCGTATCTGTCTTCCTCGCACTTATCAAGCAAATCCATATCACATGCAACAATGCATTTCAATTTGGTATTTAAACCTGGAATCTGATGTTACAAGGTAAGACAGGCATCCTGGCCCGCTCCCAAATATTGATACACTATATACATATTATACAGACCAGCATTCTGGCAACTTTTGACGATTTCTAAACAGGCTCCCTCTGAGGAGGTGGTGGCAACTGAGGCAACTGGTTTTGGTTATTCCTATTGTCATTCTTATTTCGTTTGTCCACCCAAGTCACATTGATGGATCCATCCTTGTTCAACGCATAAGGGGACTTGCAGTCCCGCAGCATATGTGACCCCTGGCATTTTGGGCATTTGGCATTACCATCTGCAGGGGCTCCCGGTTTTGCAGTAACATGCTTAGTGGCTCCTGATAACGAGGCCTTCTTGGATTGGGTTTTAATGAACATCTGCAATTCTGACTCGTGCGCATCATCCTTCTCACACTCTGGAACTGTAGCCCTTATTTGTTGATGTGCAAACAGGGCAATGTGATTGTCCGGCAAGGACGCATCCCTAGTACCTCCTGCCAACTCCTTCTCGATGAGAGTGGCAAGGGAATACAAGGACTGAGGAGTCTCCGGCTCCCTCGAACTAGCTCCCGGCAAACCAAAAGCAGCTGCCACCTTTCGCATCAGCTTCGGTATCTCCGGCACCGATTTCCCCGGGGTCAGGCACCAGTCCAACAGCTCGCTTCTCAATCGGTGTGCTTTCAACCAATTGGAGACCCCCTTGGTCTCCTCTTGCATGGATCTTTGGAGCACCGAGTGAATGTCGAATCCCGGCGTCATCGATGATGCCAATCCCAAAGGAGCCTGCTCCATCATGCCACCATCCATCTTCATTTACTTGAGGTTGAGGAAACACTCACATATCGTCCTTTGCCTCGATACAAACATGCATAATAATGTGTTACAACAGTAACATCTTCTCGCCCCCACTCTGACAATGCACGTATGGTAATGCAATAATCATAAGGGGTCATAATCTGAGGCAATCACATCACCCTCCCTAATCATTAATTCCAGCATCAGCTTGTCACGAGCATGCAATTTTTCCATCGATCGGATCAAAGAAATTTTCATACCTATCCTCACATCGAACAAAGCAATCATAGTCATCATAAATGCAGTACTTATTGTCCAACATTACAGGAACTATTTCGTCATAATTAGAGCAACTTCATCATCATGATAACAGCAATAATTTCAATCCTATTTTCAGCAATCCTCACAGCAATTCAAGTTGTAATATAACAAATTCATATTTTCAATATAAACAAATTCATATTTTCAAATAGCATTCATCTCAATTGCAGCAATTATTTATCCTCATAATAACAGCAAACAATTTCGATCCTAATCACAACAATTAATGCCAAATTTTTGAACCAATGCAACAATCAGGAAATTACAACTCTCATGCAAGACTGCCCTCAGAAAAATAATACAACTATATCTACCACAGATATGTGAATCTGTCCTCCCCATATGGGAGTTCATCCACAATCAGCACAGCGGATCTACACAATGGACATCTGACTACTTTTCTATAGGTCATGGTGAAAACAGCATGTATTGCTGCTGGCTGGACCAAGCTGGTCAAATGGTACATTTCATTCAGGCCATCGAAACAGGCTACATGATAGTGGTGATTGCATGCAGTTGACACACACGGCATCTCTCCTAGCAGGCTGGCTAGGCAAATGGCACAATCATCTTCCACCGTTGGGGCAGTCAGAGTTCTTGTGAGCACCACTTCATCATCAGCCTCCCGAGCCTGCAATATCAACCAATTTTTGTCAAGAAGGCCCATAACCAGGAGCTTACATCCGACCAGATATTTTGGAACCAATTGTCCACATAAACAACCCCCACGGGGTACAATGTCCCTCCAAGAGGAGACACCTCACAGATTGAGGATTTCAGACAACAAAAACCCCCACGGGGTACATACTCTTCCAAGAAGAGCCTCACTCAGTGTGAGGATAACCAAGTTCTTGTTGTCCCCACGGGACACAAGCAGCATTTTAAATTCAAACTTTTTAAAGCAAGTCAAAACTTTTAAATTGGCAGGCTACAAACAGCAGCATAAAAGTTTACAAGAACCAAATTTCACCACCTAGGAAGCGCCCACAAGCCCAGGCACTGCGCTCCTAGATTACTGCAAGGGCCCTAACTAATTACTCTTTGTGACAAGGACGGGGACCGGACTATTCTAAAAGAGGGGAAGAATTCCTAACTAGTGAAACGGGTTGAACAGGCTGATTAAGTTTGTATCAAACTACAGGGAAGGAGAAGGCCCTAGCAAATTAAACCGAAACGAATTCAAATTTCTAAAGGAAAAGGAGAGGTCAAGCAGGAGCGCTCGGGCTAGCTACCTGGGCTGGTTGCAGAGGTTCTTGTGCTTGGCTTGCGGGGGGGTCGAGGCCAGAGAAAAGACCTTGCTCCGCATTCGGGTCCGTGTGCGGGCCGAACCCCGGCGGGTACGTCGGGGTCTGCGCGGCTCCCGGCCGGACGTACAACGGGGACGGGGGCCGTCGGGGGCCCGTGCCCTCGGTGACCGGGACAACTGGAGGCGTTTGGTGTCCCGATTCCCGGGACACCAAGTCAGTCGGGACGTCCCCCATTGGCGGGGGGACCGGCCCCCCCGCGTTCAGATCAGTACGCGGGGTCAAAGTCACAGGTGTAGCCATATCCCCCGTCGGGGGCGTACGTGACCTCTCCAGCACCTCGCGGAAGCTCTCCAAATTCCGAACCATAGTTGCTCTGGACTGGTTGTTCGACACCTCCAGACCAGGGACCTTGGCACAGATCTTCCGAAGGTGCTCGGTCTTAAAGATTGAGGGGTTCAGAAGTAATTCCTTGCTAGGCAGCACGAAGAAGTTAAGTCCAGTAAAGGCGTTCACCGTCAGGTCGGGAATAGTCAGCCTTTCCTCCGTCACGTGGTGGACTTCATCGCGGGACGCCTGCGGACGGAGAGGGAGGCTGGCCCCCCCCGCAACATCCTCCGCCAAGGACGTTCTCTGCAGCACATTTCTTGCCGGAGGAGGAGAGTCAGCGCGTCCAGGGGCAGCTTGGTCGCCAAACGACAATTCCTGCAACAAGGACGGTCCGGACGGCGACTCCGGCGTTTCAACATTCTCTCGGGACCACCTTTCCCCCGCGTCGACCACCTCGTCACCGTCTTCAGATTCATTAAGACCCAACGAGCGAAAGATTGCGGGCTCCTCCCGCGGAGGGGAGACCCGCAGAGCCGCGGTCGCTGCATTAAACGCGGACGACATAACGTTGGGCACGGAATTCTCATCAAGCAGACGGGGCCGTGCGCTGCGGGAGGCGCGGGTCGCCCTCCGCAAATCAGAACTAGTAGCGATTGCTGCGGAACTCATGATTGTAAGAAGAAAACTTGCGTTAGGAAACGGAGAAGAAAGACGCAGCAATCGTCAGCAGGTAGGAAAAGTGAAGTATTTTCACCAATTTCCGACTTAAGAGCGACACTCTGCGACACGACTTGGACTACGAAGCTGGAGGTGAACCGCCACTTCGCGATTCTTCATTTCCGCGATCCGAGGAGTGAGATCGGACGATCCGTCTCCTGAATGACGGTCATCACTGATGACGGAAGGAAAGTCGGCGATCAACAGTACTCGCTACTGTCGATGGCGTCACTTTTTTACCCCTGAGTTACAGATAAGCATAAGGGGTATGTGATAGGGGTTCTGCTACCTCTCTCTCGCTCCTCAGATCTCAGACCCCTCGCCCCTCGCCATCGCTCTCTCAGCCTAAAACCTCTAACCTGATCGACACCACACGACAAGCGAAACCCTTCACTCTGTATGTATGTATTGGCAACATACTTCCTCAGGAAGTATTGGATTTTGCCCATAAGGCAAACGGCATACGACTGGCGAAAATAAGAGGAAGCATTTCGTCGCTGGACGGCAAGACATGAACTAAACGCTTCGGTTCCGGAAGCCAGAGAACGGTTCCTCATACCAAACACAACCGGAGAGCTCCGCAGGCGCAAACCACAACTATTCGCTTGGGCTCGCCCTGCAGGATATTTTCACTCAAATTCGCGCGGACTGGGATGGGCAGTCAAACTCACGCAGGGTTAATTTCAGGAGGCATCCTGTTCACTTCGTATTTTCTCGCCTTTGCGTCGACCTCTTCGAGCACCGGAGGTCCAGAGCAAGCCAAATGTCAACCCGGCTGGGAGGGAACGAAGGTGCTCTAGCAGGATGTACATCTAATTTCGAACGCGATTTTTCTCTATACGAATAGTGAATACGCTTAGTTCGAGACTTTTCCTTTTCGCCCCTCCCTTGTAGCGCAGAAGGAGATATTCACGTCACAGGGAATAAACACGAAAGGTTTTGTCCCTTAGATATGCTAGCACGATTTCCAGGTCCTTTCGCGTAGGAAATCCGGGGCGTTGTCCAAGATATTTTCTTCTCCTCGCATAACGTTTTTTTCTGTCGCACAATTTTTTTCGGATACGCTCCACATGCTCCCTCCGACTGGTTTTTGGAATACAGTGTGAAAGCAACTAAAACGCTTGCTCCCCTTCGCGTGTTTCCGAAAAACTCTGTGCCGATCCCCAGTTCTCGGGTTACTGAACAGGTGGCCATGTACCCACCAACGCTGGCTGGCCCCCAAGCGACTTTCCTGGACAACTTCCTGTCGCCGGCCGAAGCAGACTTTCTTCGCGGGAAAGCGGAGCTGCTGGTTCGGAAAGACTTCTCGCGCACGAGCTTTCGGTCGCAGTCAACATACAAATTCGTGCCAAGGTATATTTCTCCTGAACGATTGCTGCAGAAGTCAACCAAACCTTCGATGGCTGTGGTTCAGCGCGCCCGGGTGCAGGGGCGCCCCTTACGTCAAGCAACGTGGAACTTGCATGCGGGCTGTGCGCGTACCTGACGCGCAAATTAAATGGAGTCCGGTTCCTGAATCTTCTTGCCGTCATATTCGCTGCCGAATTGGACGCGTCGTTGTTGACAGCGCTACCCCCACAACGATGCCAGATGGTCAAACGGGTACGCTCGAATCGGCAGGTTTACAAAAGAGCGAAAGCACCCGAGTTACCGAGACTGCCCTGACATGCTCAATTTTGGGCACCCGCTGCTTTGAAGAGTCTTCACTAAAAATCATCCGCCGATTCTTCGAAGGACCTCATTCCGCGTAGCTTGGACCGAGTCCCAAAGTGCATTCGAGTCCCCTCGACACGTTATGGGGAAACCAGCTGCTGCGCGCTCGCTAGGAGGCGATATCGGTCCGTTGACACCGTTGAATGCATGCGCTGTATCGAGATGAGATAACATCTCTGACTTGTCTCTGACATGGCACTGACACGGCTCTGACACGGCTCTGATATGGCTCTGACACGGCTCTGATATGGCTTTGACACCGCTCTGATATGGCTCTGACACGGCTCTGACCATGGCTCTGATATGGCTCTGATATGGCTCTGATATGGGTCTGACACCGCTCTGACATGGCTCTGACACAGCTCTGACATGGCTCTGACACGGCTCTGATATGGCTATGACACCTCTTTGACATATGGCTATGACACGGCTCTGACATGGTTCTGACACGGCTCTGGGTGCAGTGATGTCGACGAACGAGTACGCTGCATCGAGAGGAGAATTTCGGCAGTCACAGGTATCCCGCTGTCACACGGCGAGGACATTAACGTCGCTCACTATGCAAAGGTATGAGGTACACCCGCCGTCTTTCCCAATGACCTTCCCCTTTTGCCGCGACGTCACACTTTGCGTGTGCCACCAGCTTGCCATGTCGTGTGCCACCTTCTTGCCACGGCGTCACACCTTGCGTTGCGTGACCACCAGCTTGCCACGGCAGGTACCACCTGCTTGCCACAGCATCGCACCTTGCGTATGCCACCTGCTTGTCACGGCATCGCACCTTGCGTGTGCCACCTGCTCGTCACGGCATCGCACCTTGCGTGTGCCACCTGCTCGTCACGGCATCACACCTTGCGTGTGTCACCTGCTCGTCACGACATCGCACCTTGTGTGTGCCACCTGCTCGTCACGGCATCACACCTTGCGAGTGCCACCTGCTTGATCAAAACGTTATAATTGTTTTTCGCATGCGCACGGCAGCAGTTCGTTTCTCAGATGTGTAGTGGGTGTGAGTAGGGAGAGAATTACGGCCCACACGTTGATTGGGGCGATCAACGGTGGGACACCGTGCGGATGCCCGTTCGCCGCACCACCGTGCTTCTCTACTTGTCCGACGTTGAGGCTGGCGGCGGCACCATGTTCACCGGAAGCCAGCGGCCAAACCTCAACACTTTCGCGAAGGTGGGCCGCCGGCTCAGTCACCGATGTCTCCGCTGGGAGCACTTCGCCTCTCCAGAGCAGGCTCAGGTCGAGCGCGAGAGCTCGAGTGACCTTCCTTGCTCCACCTCCGCTCTTGCCGGTGGGCCGCTGCAAGTCGCTGGCGTGGTGCCGCACGTGCCGCTCACCTAGCAGCTAAACAGCCTCCACACCATCAGCTTCTTAACCTCCTTGCGGCCATACTCGTGTATGCACCGGGTTGTTCGGATCTGCGAGTGTAGAGTCCTCGTGCACATGGACCCCACGATGCCATCCATCCATTAACCCGCAGTACAGCATAGCTCCACCCTTGCTCTTGTGAGTCTCTTTATTAATTTCTGCAGGCACTCGCATTTCCAGGTGTATGTATTTTGATGGGGTCGACACGGGAAGCTTTGACGGCATGGTCTGCGGAGGGCGCGCTGCTCGGGTCATCCACAGGAGTGCCGCCAGGTGGGCAATCTGAACGTGGCCCCGAAGAAGGGCTCCGCCATTATGTTTCACACCCACACCCCGCCCGGCGCTGACCGCCTCCGCGGCATGCTCTTCAACTTCTCCTCCTACCACGGGGGCTGCCCCGTGATTCAGGGCAACAAGTGGGTCGCCCAGAAATGGCTATGGGACCGCCCTCTGTTCCTCTATCGGAGCACCACTTTACTTTCGCACGCCGGCTTCCACAGCACTGGCCATCAAGGTAGGAGGTTGCCACTGCGGGATGCGCCGCTGCCTCGGTTGACAAGTGGTGTCTTCAGAAGAGTCTGAGCTGATGACACGCAGAGCCCTTTTGGGAATGAGAGGAGATGCCGCACCTCTTGTCCCTCGTACACAAATTCGCTGTGCCATCGTGCGAGGCAACAACCTAACCATCGCAATCTCCCGCAGCCCGAAGTGTGCTGACAGCTTTGCCGAGGAGTAGACAGCTTCTACATGTATCGCTTGTCAACTAATAAGTTATGTGGGGGCGGAGTGAGCACATGCTTGTCAACTGATAAGTTATGTGGGGGCGGAGTGAGCACATGCTTGTCAGCTGATAAGTTATGTGGGGGCGGAATGCGCACAGGCTTGTCTGTTGTCGATTTGATACCGGACACGCAACCGAGTCACAAGCACATGATCATGAACGGATCCGCAAGGGCTGTTGATGGTGTTGTGGCGGGATCAACAGCAGCCCGGCTGCAGGGTGCTGCTGCGCTAAAAATGGAAGAGGTGCCGGGGGCGACCCTCATCGACAAAGGTGCCGATCAAGATATCACGGGGGTGACAGCGGCGATGTGGGTGCAGTTCTCTGGGGCGCGTGAGTCCGCGGGGTCTGCAAACCCTCCGAGAAACCTCCGAATTGTGATGGCCGTGGATCTCGGATTGCGCACGCTAGTTGTGGGCATCAATAGAGCAAGGCGCCTCGTGGTGATGGTGCACGGCGTAGAAGAAACGGTAGGTGCTTACAATATGGTGTACTCCTTCTCCTGGCTGTGGGCGTGGATTTCCCATCTCTAAGATGGTGCATGATCCCCCTGAAGGCATGTGGCTCGCACCATCCGCTCTCGCCAGCACCTTACATCGAACGCCTGCTTGTGAATTCTGATCTTTACTGTAAGGTTCGACTCAGCATGCATCACTCGGTATGAGATAATGGAATTCCTTTGGTGGCGGATCACAAAACACGCAGAGAGGAATCCCCATCAGAGAAATCATCTGTGCCTGTGTGTGTGGCTTACTAAGATTGTCGATCTCAAGATCTCCATTAGGCCGTCATCAATCCTGTTGGTCATGTTACAAGTCATCATGCAAACATGCAAGCCAGATTGCCGATGACGATTTGTTTACGATGACACTATCAACTATCCCGACTCGCGACACGTTCGACACGATGACGATTCGTTTTCGTTTCATGAGACGTCGAGTCGTGTCGCGTCGCATCGGTTCTGAATTTCGTTTGTCGATTTCTTTCTTCGCTCCGCTCATCTGACTCTGAGTGATATTTGATATGTGACGTGGCATCTCTTGCACGTGCGCCAATCACAACTGCGCTTTGATTCATGATTGAGTTGATTGAGTTGATTAAGCAATTTGCCCAGGTCTGTCTATATAAAGAGCTTGGGTTCCTTGGACCGAATCCTTTGGCATCACATAACCAGAAGGGATCAGCTGCACTATGTACCCACGCCGGGGATCAAAGGATTCAGCACGCACTTCGGGACACTCGTCCGGATTCTCTGGAGCTCACAAGTGAAGAATGTGACAACCTAAGCCTTACTGAGCCACCTGACTCCCTCTGCACCTGCACCGCCGGCGCGTTGATGCCGGGTCTCTGGAGCCGGTTCACCTCTGCCCCCCGAGCTGCTCGAGCCATCTCTCCACCACCAAGCCTACGCTCAGGAGCACCCTTTGCTCCCTGAGCCTCACCGGGCCACCTGAGCCCCTCTGCAACTGCCCTGCCGGCGCAGTGTTGCTGTGTCTCTTAATCCGGCTCACCTCTGCCCCTCGAGCTGCGCGAGCCATCTCTTCACTACCAAGCCCACGCTCAGGACCACCCCGCTGCCCTCTACCTGCCCTAGAGCCTGCTCTCAAGAGAGCCACGGCTGGAATTCCCAAGGGCTGTCCCAAGGGGCTGCCTGTGTGTGCCTGTTTGTCCTTGGACCGACTCCTTTGGCACACCGTAGCCGCAGAAGACCGGCTGCACTATGCACCCACACTGGGGATCAAAGGATGTGTGTATGCTTATCCTTGCGACTCCTTTGGCACCCCATAGCCACAGAAAACTGCACTATGTACCCACGCCGGTGATCAAAGGATTCAGCACACACTTCGGGACACCTATCCGGATTCTCCGGAGCTCACTAGTGAAGAATGGGACCCCCTAAGGATGTGTGTGTATGCTTATCCTTGCGAATCCTTTGGCACCCCGAAGCCACAGGAGACTGCACTATGTACCCACGCCGGGGTCAAAGGATTCAGCACACACTTCGGGACACTCATCCGGATTCTCCGGAGCTCACTAATGAAGAATGGGACCCCCTAAGCCTCGCTGAGCCACCCGAGCCCCTCTGCATCTGCACCGCCAGCGCACTGCCGCCTTGTGCCTGAAGCCGGTTCATCCCTGCCCCCCGAGCTGCGCGAGCCATATCTCCACCACCAAGCCCACGCGCAAGACCACTCCTCTGCTCCCTGAGCCTCACTGGGCCACCTGAGCCCCTCTGCGGCTGTCCTGCCGGCGCACCGCTGCTGTGTCTCTGGAGCCGGCTCACCTCCGCCAATCGAGCCACCCCTCCACCACCAAGCCCACATCCCACATCACCCCGCTGCCCCCTACAGCCTGGTCTCAAGAGAGCTTGCCCACCCACGCCACGGCCAGAATGCCCAAGCGCTGTCCCAAGGGGCTGAGAATGATAAACTGGGTTGCCCTCATCCAAACTTGCGCATCCGCCATCGACTTGTGCTTGTAGCCCTCTACCCCCAGCACCAACTCCCCGTGACTGGAGCCCTTGCGCTGATTGCCTTGCGAGGTGGCCGCGAACTTGAGCTATGCGCTCCACACTTGCGCTGTAACTGTCACGCCGCACTGTTCCTACTTGGGCTCCCATCCCCACAGTTGCCTGCGTGTCCCAAGCCCTCCCGGTGGCCGATAGTTCATCACCCGGTCGTCGCCTTCCCGAAAGCTGCTCACTGTTAGTTCCGGCACGGCCAGCAACCTCGCCCGGTGGGCACAGAAGCTGATGAGATGCTGTATGCTGCCGTTTCAACCTGTTGTAAGTGGTCATCGCTGCCGGGATGGGCCCCCGGGCTCTGAGGGGCCCGGCGTGTGTCAACTTCACCCGCGGACCTCCCCACATCTCCCCCGTCATCCTCATCAGTTCCCCCCATGCCATCAACCCCCCCAAGAAGGCCAGCCACCCGCCTGCTCGCCCCCATCAAGGTGGCCACCCCTCCCTCAGCCAAGGCCATTGCTTGCTCCGGCGAGGCCCCACTCTGCTCCTGAGTCCAGACCCCACTCTCCGGGCCCGGCGACAAAAGGTCATCCCACTCATTCAAGATACCCTCGACACTTGACGCCGCCTGGCTGAGCCCGCCTATGCCTGCCCGCGCCCCTCCAGATCGCGCCTCGGCGGAGCCCCCTCCTTGAACCCCCACAGTGTCCAGATGCTCCACCTCCTGCCGCACGTCCTCCATGCTCTCCAAAAGCCTCGATGCCATCGCGCCTGCCTCGCCTGCCTAACCGGAAGCCTGCCCAGACCGCTCACACTGCGTTCCCTCAGATTCTTGCGTCCCACCGCCAGACCCATCCTGCGTGGCATAGTCTGTCTCCTCGAACGCGTCCTCCCACGCTCTGTCCATCAGCGCCAACCTCTCCGCCCCTTCCCGTCGGTCCGCCTCCCCCCGATCCAGGTCCGGGCCCATGCCTCCTCTCACACGCCCTCCGCCAGCCCAACGCCACCCACTTCCGGCCGGACATCGCCCTACAGCCCGCCTGATGATCAGCCCTGCAACCCCCCGTGCAAGCGCGAAAGAAAGCAGCCGGACCCACTTCTCCTTCCAGCCCACAGCCCCGCCACGTGCCGCTTCCTCGTCCTCGTCCTCGTCCCCATTGCCATCCACCTGCTCTCCCCCTTCCGCGTTCGCCTCCATGTACCGCCGCTCCCTGAAGCGCCGCGTGCGTCTTCCGAAGGAATCCATACGCCGCAGGCCCTAGCCCACCGTACACCTCCACCCCAAAGGGGATGAAGTGATGTGGGCGGACATCCCCGTACGTCGCCACCTTGCTCTCCTCTACCTTCTTCGCCGCCGCCCCGGGGGCCATCATGGCCGCTCCCAGGTGCGCGTTTGACATTGGCCGCGCCGTGGCCACATCAAACAGCACATGCTGACCCGGTCCCTCCGCATCCATCACTGTCACATCCGGGCAATGATTCCGTGAGTAGGTCAGGTAGCCCGCGAAGTCATCGTGCAATGCAGACGCCAAGGGATAGGCAGACTCAGCCACCTCGAACAGCACCCTCTGCAGTTTGTGGTGGATGAAAGAGTACCAATTTCCTCCCCCAGCCCCCACTCCCCCCCGGCATGCCAGTAAGTGTGTCCCGGTGGGATCCTGCTCTCCTCCACAATCGGGGCACTCCTCCACTTGGCCAAGGAGGGGCTGCTCCGCATGAAGAATGTGTCGCAGGGCCACCCGGTATTCCACCGAACTGAGCTCCAGGGCTGGGCAGCATGGAACACCCCTCAAGAAAGCAGGCCCAATGCTGTTGAAGGTTACCGAGAAAAGCCAGGGGAGCCGAGACGCCCCCACGTGCCCAGCCAGCCAAAGCCAATCCGCAGAGTGGAGGACAGCAGCATAGACCCGTTGGGCACGTTTTTGAGACCTGCTGTAATCACTCAACTGCTTGACGTCGTCCGCCTTTGGCACTCGTGGTGGCAAATGCTCATTTGCTCCCCTCGCCTCCCCAATCACCTCCATCGCCTCCGACACCTTCTGCATGGCCGCTTGCAAAGAATTGACATACGGCAAGTCGCTCTCAGCCCCGAGGTCCTCGGTCCCCGCTGTCATTGTCGGAAAGAGCTCCCGCATATCCTCCCAGACTTGCGCAAACCCACCAACCCAGGCCGCACTGCTTACCCTCGCCACCTTAGTCAGGCCCTGCATCCTCCTGTCATGCTCCTCAGCCGCCTCCCGCATCATCTCCGGCGGCACACCTCGCAGCCAGAACCCCAGCCTCGGGTGGGCACAGAATCGAAGCAGGAGCCCCTGGGCCTGCGCATGCCCAAGCTTGTTCAAGAGGGGCAGGAAGCCACATAGCTCCTCCACCTTCTTCAACATCTCCACACTGACCGCCTCTGCCTTCCCCACCGGCACCCCCAAGACATCGATGAAGTCCAGCTCCCCCCGTGCGCCCGGCATCACGGCCTCGAAGCAACTGGCGTCCCCCTCAGGCGAGAAAGCCGCTGACTTCACCGGCTGAATATCCAGGCCAATCGCCACTGCCTCCTCCATACAAGTCTCATACGCGAGCGCCGCTTCAACCGGAGGGCCCAGGAAGAAAGCATCATCCAAGTAGGCAAAGATGACCACGCTAGGGTGTCCCTCCTGAACCCGCTCCAGCACCACCTGCAACGGAGCAGCCAAGTAAAGTGGCCCCAGGGGGTCCCCCTGCTGCGTGCCCTCCTTCGACTTGACAAATCGCATCACCGAGCCATCAACACCCCCCCAGCCGAAACCCCAGGTTCGCATCCACCCCATAACAAAGGTCCGTCCATGCCCACAGCTCCGGGAAGTCCTGCTCGATAGCCTCAAACATTGCCTCACGGTGCACCGCATTGAAGGCATTCCTGGCATCTGCCTTGACACAGACCCATTCCGGGTGCCGATCCAGGGCCGCCTGAACAGTGTGGACCCCCAGGTCCGCCCCTCCCTTCACCGCAACCCCAATCTGGGCCGCCCGCAGTCCACCATGCTCATCATCCTGTCGACGCCCACAAAATCGAGCCCTGAGGGCCTTCGCACGCTGCCTGCATATGACCTTCGCCACTAGCTTCCGGAGAACTTCGCCACACGCAATGGGCCGGACGTTGACGCCGAGGTCGTCCTTCAGCAACGCAACTAACCTAGCGCCTGCCAACCACTCCCGAACCCCCGCCGGGGCCCGACCTGCCGCCAGATGGTTGCACACCTCCAACAGTGCATCTCGCCCACCAGAGACATGGACCGCCCACATATGCTAGGGATATGGGGTGCTGGCATCTCATTGTTAACGGGGACGGCCACTGGAATGATTTGGATGATGGGATGTGGCTGTCCCTGTGGTACCCTTCTGGCGGGCACTGCCTCTTTGAGGGCGTCGGGGATTCGTCTGCGGCTGGCTCTATTTATGTCCAGTGCCTTGGGGCTTTTTCACCTGCCGGGGGACTGGTGATCGACACCCACTTTATGGGGTACTGGCATCTCGTTGTTAACGGGGACGGCCACTGGAATGATTTGGATGATGGGATGTGGCTGTCCCTGTGGTACCCTTCTGACGGGTACTGCCTCTTTGAGTGCGTCGGGGATTCGTCTACGGCTCGCTTTTTGGGAGTGTCTTGGATTCGTCTGACGCTAGCTCCCTCTCCGTGTACAGTGCTCATGGTTATTACACATGCCGGGGGACTTGTGTTCTTTGACCTTGATATGAAGTACTGGCGGATCGCTGTGAACGGGGACGGCCGCCGGGTGGAAGTGGGTTTTGGGAGGCGGTTATCCCTGTGGTGCCATTCTGGCGGGCACTGCCTCTTTTAGAGCTCGGTAGATTCGTCTGTCGTGCTGCGAGGAGAGGCAGAAGGTGGTGATGTACACCTTCTGTGTTTTCCCTTGAATTTTGTGGGGAGTACTTAGGTGCCCGCATGTTTCCTTTTTTTGACATGGGGTGTCCATGCTGTGTGGTGTGACTACATTCATGACATAACCATGGACCAACAGGTCCCATCCATCGACCGTGAGCCACTGGGGGGCATGCCAGCAGGGTCCGCTTACTCCGTAACCCAGAGACCAACAGTTGTTTGGCGACCAACAGTTGTTTGGCGACCAACAGTTGTTTGGCGACGATCGGTCACATTGCATCATCTTTCCATGCTGCTTTGCATTTGGGTTGGGAATATGTATGCGTTTGTGGTATCTTGTCACGGCCCCGCCTTGCTCTTGATTTGCTTCTCACATCCACTGGAATGATGGTGGGTAGGCTTCTGCTGGCCGATCTCATGCCGTTCAGTGTATGCGTTTTTGTTAACGGGGACGGCCACTGGGGTGCTTTGGATGATGGGATGTGGCTGTCCCTGTGGTACCTTTCTGGCGGGCACTGCCTCGTTGAGAGCGTTAGGGATTCGTCTGCGGCTCGCTCTTTGGGAATGTCTTGGATTTGTTTGACGCTTGCTCCCTCTCCGTGTCTAGTGCTTCATTGTCATTACACGTGCCGGGGGACTCGTGTTCTTTGACCCAGATGTGAGGTACTGGCGCATCGCTGTGAACGGGGACGGCCGCTGGATGGAAGTGGGTTTTGGGAGGCGGTTGTCCCTGCGGTGCCATTCTGGCGGGCACTGCCTCTTGGAGAGCTCGGTATATTCGTCTGCCTTTGCTGCAAGGAGAGGCAGAGGGTGGTGAAGTCCACGTTCTGTGTTGTTTCCCTTGACTTTTGCGGGGAGCACTTAGGTGCCCGCATGTTTCATTTTAAAACATGGGGTGTCCATGCTGTTTGGTGTGACTGCATTCATGGCATAACCATGGACCAGCGGGTCTCATCCATCGACTGTGAGCCACTGGGGGGCATGCCAGTAGGGTCCGCTGACTCTGTTACCCACAGACCAACTATTGGTGGGCGATGATAGGTCCCATCGTATCATCTTTCCATGCTGCTTTGCATCTAGGTTGGGAATATTTATGAGTTGGTGGTATTTTGTCACGACCCCGCCCTGCTCCTGATTTGCTTCTCACATTCACTGGGATGATGGTGGGCTGGCTTTTGTCGGCTGATCTCATTCCATTCAGTGTGTGCTTATCTTGTCCGACATGGAATATTTCCATAACGGACCCGCAGTGCAATGTGGGATGAGCTCCCAGCTAACCACACTTTCTGTTTTACTAGAATGTGGGGTGAATCCTTGGACCGATTCCATTCAATTCGGCGCCAAATAGCAACAGAAGATCGGCAGCCCTATGAACCCACACCTGGGATCAAAGTACTCAACACAGACTCCGGGGCGCTTATCCAGAGCTCACTGCCATCTTGAAATGTTCAGTGTTTGTGTTGTGTGACGCAAGGCATGTCCCCTTGAACCGTGCTTGTGGCGTGTGCGGCAGTGTCCAGTGCGTGTGACGCGTGACGCGTGGCAGTGTGCGGCAGTGTCCAGTGCTTGTGGCATGTGGCGTGTGCGGCAGTGTCCAGACGCGTGGCAGTGTGCGGCAGTGTCCAGTGCTTGTGGCATGTGGCGTGTGCGGCAGTGTCCAGTGCTGGCGTGTGGCGTGTGCGGCAGTGTCCAGTGCGTGTGACGTGTGGCGTGTTCGGCAGTGTCCAGTGCTTGTGACGTGTGGCGTGTGCGGCAGTGTCTAGTGCTTGTGGCGTGTGGCCTGTGCGGCAGTGTTCAGGCGTCCGGACGGATAATTGCCTTGATTGGCATGCTTTCAGGCGGGGGCCTGCGGGTCCCGAGGATGCTATGGAATAATGGATAAAGGGTCACACAAAGGAAAAGACGGATCCCTCATCTGCATGCATGTTGACACTTTAGTTTGCAGTCTCGTACATGTTGCGCCCGGTCATGTGCACGTTGCGCCCGGTCATGTGCACGTTGCGCGGGGTCATGTGCATGTTGCGCGGACTCAGTGATGAGCTCTTGTTGTGTGCGTGATGTTTCGGTTGGGCCTTCGGGCACTTCTCCCATCACTCATTGGCTGGTACCATGTAACGGACCTCATGCCACTCGGTGTGCATCGTGTTTGGGCTGTACAAATGTCGGAGATCATCCTGTGGTCGTGTTCTTGGCCATGCCTCTCGGGACTGACGACAGCGTTTGGTGCACTTCTCGCACCTCGGATCAAGGTGCAATATCCCAAGGGATTGCGGTGTGAATGTGGACAGACCTCTCGCTATGTGGCGAAGCAGTCGCTCGAAGAAGACACTGCTTGGAACCACGTGGCGCTCACGTTCAAAAGTCGTCGAGGCCGACCATCCGCGTATGTCATGTTGTACTGCCAAGCAGCGACTAAGAGGCATACCACTCCGGTCATAAAATTCCATCTTCCTGGCGAGACAACAGCCCAAGAGAACATTACCGTGTGGGTGGGCGGGTATTCCGGGAGAACTGCTCTCGGGGAGAGAGATGATGGAGAAGGAATGGAGCTCACGGTGCGCCTTCCCTGCAGATCCTCTCATGCATAGATCGTGTTTAAAGAATTTGTGATTACCTACCAGAAAGTGCACTTGCCCAGCAGTCCTCAAGGAGCTGCACAACGACATAGTCCGGCATGCTTTGAAAAATGTTCAGTCGTTTATGTGTCCGAATGGGTGGGCCCAAAGAACGAGATCCATCTGCGATGTATGTAATCGACATTAAGCATTTTTTGCAGATCTCGCATGCTGCTTGATCAATGGATGCTCCCGCTGGCATTTGTGCAAGACCCAAAATTTGAATTGCATTAATGCGTAAGCTGCAACTGCATTTTAAAAGAGAATGCAGTGAAACAAGTTGATCAACAAAGAAAATAGATGTCGCTTACCAAATATGAAGATTTGATGTTTCAATTTGCCTGGAAAGTGCAGGTGCAAGACATTCAAGTGCACGCAGAGGCATTTGGTGAAGCTCAATTGACTATACTTAAAGCGGGTGTGCATGCGTACGGCGTGGATCCAGAGGTGTCTATGCGATACACACCTTGTATTGGCAATTGGCACTGCACAAATGACGGGTATGAAGCCAGCATTTTTGGTGGTCAAAGCTTAGATGAAAAGAAAAAAAGAAAGAATATAGGAAAACCTGAGTTGTAGAATTGTAGTGTGCCATTCATGAGCCCTCTCATGTATATGCATGTCGGAAATAGTGTGATAAGTGTGTCCATGATTTGCGCGATTCTGCTGTTGTGCGCAAATGCATTGTTGCAACAAGGTAACTAACACGTTTTTAGACATGCCATACACGATTCCAAAAAGGCCGAAAAGTATTTTCAGGCCGAGCATATACACATTATCGGCCTCGTGCTTAAGCATCAGCGGCAATCAGTGATGACCTGCATATGGATGACACGCGTACCCTTGTAGTGTAGGAACACTGCGGACCTTTTAATGATTTTAATTGCAAAATGTGCTTTATAAACATAGTTAACAAATAAAATGTTTGTGTGGTTCACAATATGACACGTCATCTTTACGTAAGCGCCACGTAGGTACCACGTCAATATATTGACCAAATCCTTAATTAATTGTAAAATCAATAAAGGTCCACAGTATACGATACATACTAGTCGATGTAGTGTACATTTGTCATTATATATGAGATCATCACTGGCCAATTTGCCGCTACCTACTCTATTACTTGCGTACGGTTCACCACCGAGTCTGGTGTTGATTTCATGAAGGCCTGTAGATTCATTCACAGACAACCCGCCAGACTCGAGTGCACGAACAAATGATGCTTCAGCAACAACACCGCGAACATCGTGCGCGATCAAGGGTCGGAATCGAATTGTGATTTTGCAATGTAATTGTCCGATTAATCGATTATTGGTATCGAATCGATTTGGATTTGAGCCGTACAATTATGATTAATCGTGATAACTACTTTCAAACTCGCAAAAATCGCCAGTGTTAAGGGCGAAACAATTAGACAATCAAATCGATTTCAACAAATGTAACAAGTATGATTGTTGATAATCGATTACAAAAATGAAACCGATTCCGACCCTTGTGCGCGATGCATGCTGGCAGGTACTAGTCAGTGATGGTTAAAGTGAACCACTACGAACTACGTAACTACATACGTAGCACGCCGCAAAAGACGCGTTCCTTGAAAGGTCTTATCGGACGTGGGCGAACCTCAGACTGCGGGTGCCCGGGCATATCGAAAGCGGGCGTTCCACCTGCAGAAACGTTGACGGTGTATGCATATCAGTATGTCGTAGAGCCACACAAGATCCCGCCATCGAACAGTCGTTCCAATCGCGTTGCCACACTTAGAATGGAGAAACAAAATTCCAGACGTTCAAGGGCAATGCTCAAGGGCATTTCTACATTAAGTCTTAGCAGCTAAGAAGGAAAGAAAAGCATCGATGTGAATATAAAGCCTCCTTCGCGACGCGTGATGCCTACATTATTTCAGCACACAGTAAAGCAACGCAGCAAATCCGCTTGTCCGCATTCGTATGTAGGACACACACGATATCATTTAGACCGAAATGTAATTGAGAAGTCGCGTGCACGCATCATAACAGTGGACAACGGAAATTGATTTGGGCGACGAATCCACATGCATTACCCCTGCTACTGCGCGTGACACGATAGCATGCTGCTGCAAATGAGATGCGTGCATGGATGCTGCATATTTGTCATGTTTCCCGAAAAAAGTAACAGCCATAGTGTATGAACCTTTCGAAGAACCTTAATCGATTCGAAACGATTACGCTTTTGGTGTACATTTTTTTGGATGGTTGGGTCCAAGCCTAACCTATATAACATACGACCCCCCTAGGTCGGTTGACCGCGGTGAGGCATAACGATCACATATGAGAGATAACATATGAGTGGTAAGCCAGCGAGAATACTATAGTATTCACTCTGGCTTACCACCACGCATTGTGAGATATGTGCCAAGCAACAGAATACTATGATAACATATCAGAGCACGGGGGGTGAAATAGCGTTGAAATAGCCTCATTTTCGGCCATTTTTTGTGCGCTTTTCAGGTCCGAGGTCGTTCCGGGCATTTTTTAAGGGCAGATTTTCACCGGAGGGCCCCGCGGAATTATAACCATTTATAACCTCAATATCTCGAATTTTGGAACATAATATCTATATTTCATACCCAGGCTGAAATTATCGATATTTATACAAATCGCAGATTTGCCTCCCTTGGCAACGATGCCAGTGGCATACTGCTTGTCGTCCGACGTAGTGTCGATGTCGTCTGATTTGTCAGGACCAAAATTTAGCACAGAAGGCGACGGGATGAAACAAGAACCGGAGAATAAATATGTGAGATGTGGGATCGAATATGTGCCATCCAGGTGCTCACATAGTTAACATGCCGTGCCGCCGGGGGACCATAGGCGAAGGGAAAAGCCCATAGCATATGGCTTCTGGGGGACGTGTGAGGGGTCCTAAATCCAATAACATATGTCCGGACCCCCCAGGGTGATCACAGAAACCTATACCATATGTCCCACAACAAGTTTTCGGTATTTTTTTGACATTCACGCGCGGTGGGTTTGGGAGTTTTGATGATTGTTAAGTGGTATAAATTGGGTGAGGTGTGAGTTTATGCATAAAACTTGATATGCAAAGTATCATGTCGAAAAAGTAAAAATTGAAAAAATTATGGATGATTTTCGTTTTCAGATTTGATAACTTTTTTGATGCTGACTTTTTCGCAGGCTGAAAACCTAGGCCAGAGGTCTTTGTGGATGATGAAGAATGACGACTTTTGGGTGTGGATGATGGTGATGATCTTAAAGGTGACATAGGATGACGTCATGCATGACTCGTCGTCAAACGAAAGTGGGACCAGCAAGATAGCGTTTCTGACAATAACGAATGTGCCACCTCGCAAGATGTTTAGTTTTTGTTAGCCAGTGGAAACCGTGGGCCATCGATCGATCGATACGATGATTTGCGATCTAGAATTTGATTGGTTGGGCGGTGAAACGATTCCGCTAGCGTTCGATTTTCAAACATATTGTACACCAGAATTTGAAGCTCGTTAGTTTTGTATTACGGCGGCCAGCAGGATATGCCTGGACGAATTGAGGGAATAACATGTTTGCCGATCGCTGAAGTTTCCTCACCAGTGTGCGCACAGGTCCCTCTTCACTGCTAGCTTCGCATAACGAGTTGGTTGCGAATCTTGCGTGCTTTGGTATGCGCCGGCTGCTGGGATCTTTTGGTGCAGGTGGTTATGCGCCGGCTGCTGGGTTCTTTTGGTGGAGGTGCAGGGCGCGCTGATTCGCGAACTATGTTGTCAGCTTCTTGGTTATGTTTTTAATTCCTGTTGCTTTCGTTTCCCACAAGATTCGTTACGTCCCACATGTTTATGGTGCCCGATCTCAGGATCTTGTGCTACGAACGTCGTGGTAATTCTCCTGCGTCGTTTATCTTGATCTGGGCAGCAGCGCGGTCCATCTTGAAATGGGAAGCGCCGTTTATCTTGAACCGGGTAGCAGCACGTCTGGGGCTTGCCCTGGCGGGATCTTCCTCGGTCTTAGTTGGCCATGCTACTTTCAGTTTAGGATTTAACTTAGGCTTTTCACCATGCTCCTTCTCTTCTCAACTTATGTAAAACAGTCAGCGATGCTGCTTCTTTTCCACCGGCTGACAGTTTCAGTAAATGTTCGCAGGTACTACGGAATCTTCTGCTCGCCAAGGAAAATGACATTTAGCACTCGCAGTTTGCGTGGTCTGCGTGGCACGAGAATTCGTGATGTCCTTCGGGGCACGTTCATTTTGCTTGTTGAGATGCGATAGGGATTTGCTCTTTTAGAACCCGTTTAGTATCAGGTTATAGAACAGAATAGTTTGATAAGCGGTATTGGAACTCGATAAACGTGATTTTGCCCTGCATGATTTCTGTTGTGTGAATAGCTGATATTGTTGTCCGAGCAAGAGGAACCCTGCCGTCACGTATATGAGCGTTTTATATGCCGGTTCGAATCTGAAGAACGGAATTGTGACTCTTTCGAACAGAGTGAAATAAATGTCAGCGAATATTATCACGCGAATAACGCAGAATTATTCTAGAAAGTCAGGAGAGGTCATGCCAAAAAATTATTTCTGTCCCGTACTTATCAAATGTTAATAAGTTATCAAGTTATTTGAATAGTTTGCTATACGTACATCAATAGAACTTCTGTACATCATGTCCATTTACCCATGGGTTCGCAAATTTAAATCCATAGCATAACCGGTGGGGGGGTAGTGCTGGGCTGTATTGGAATCCTGGCCACTTAAATGATATGATCACGACTCGATATCATCTACAAACACCTTCATACACTTCAAACAACCCTAAAGGGGAAAGTTCACATCCAGATACACAATCCAACTCGTTTTTCTTTGTAGAAGTTACATGCACAACTGGATTCGCGATGAATGTCGGAATTTGAGGAGTGCTCCAGGAGCAGATAATCAGACCGTCATGCAAGATTGTATGGTGGTTTCTCCATCACTCTGAAGTATTCAGGGTTTCACAATCCACATTCCAAATGCCAATGCGTGAAACTCCTCCTCATATCATCTTGACTATGACAAACTTTGTAAATATCGAATTTGCTTATCATAAATTTGGAAAGACGAAATGGCGATTCTCATGCAAGAATACTCAATCCATGCCTTAAAGGCAAGCACCGGGAAGGTCCCGAGGCATGCATGACATTAGGTCATATGCACAGCTGCCATTTGCTCACAGAGATCGCACTCGGACATGGGTAGCAACCATGATCTAGATCAGTGACCCTGAAGAAAAACTGCGCCTGCCTAAGGTATTTACTTCAAACTCCACAATCCCATGCTCTGCAATGCCCACATACACCCGGCTGCCATCGGCTGCAAATGAGGCCCCAGAGATATCTCTCGTGGACAAGTCAGAGCGCAGCAAGTCAATTACTTGCTCAGTATCGAACGTACGGGCATCGACCACATGGCATTGACTATCGTGCCTGCAAATTCAGCCGGAACCATAACACACCGTCAGACTATGCCAACGGTTGAGATGGCGTGTGAGAAGTCCCTGCTTATATGAGTGTTCATCTTGCTGCGGCCTACCATCCCTCTGCAATGCCCTGGCCGAGGAGCAAAGGTAGCACACCAAGCAGTGTTCTCTCCTAAACACACAAATCGGCCACATGCGCGCCACCCACTCGCTTATCTCCTGCTGGCATCCAAACTTGCTCTAAGCTGTCTTTGCATACCGCGGATACAAGAGAGTGATTCCGCAACCCAAGGAAGTTGTACAGCTTGAAAATCAAAAGGTAAGGAAGGGCTGAAGAGCCAAGCTGAGAAACACTTATGCAAGAAGCTCGCATGCTCTTATGCTATGTGGACGCCTCAGAAAAATAAAGGCAACAGAGGAGGTCACATCTCTTTGCCAGGTTCTTATTGTGCTCCGTGGTGGTCTCTAAGCTGCCGATGCAGCCTTATCGAAGGGTTCAGAACGGAGATCCGAGGCGCGGGCCCGCACTCGCTATATAGCAGCAAGTCGATGCCGCCGGTGCTAAATTTAACCACCCGGCTAGCCCGGCCACTCTCGGTCTTCAGCTTGGCCAGGAGTTTGCCCATGCGCACCTCCCACACGCATATGGTGCCATCCTGCGAGCCATGCTTGCCCTTGCAAGTGAACTTTTCGGCCCGAGACAAAGAGGTGTGGGCTGAGTGGGATGCTGCCTCAAGTGAACTTTTCGGCCCGAGACAAAGAGGTGTGGGCTGAGTGGGATGCTGCCTCAAGTGTGTATTTGAAAGGCCGGTGGGGTGCGCGCAGGGTGCAGCCACAGGTGGGCACCGCATACCCTTCTTGAAGAGTGCCATCTGACAGGAGCCACGAATCAGCGGAGATTGACGGCTATACATGGAGATAGGGTTTAGTGCCAAGATGAGGTTCTTGATGTCAAGCTGTGAAGCAAGGCACATGTACAGGGGGGCACGGCTGTGGGCAAGCTGTGAAGCAAGGCACATGTACAGGGGGGCACGGCTGTGGGAAGCTGTGAAGCAAGGCAATGTACAGGGGCACGGCTGTGGGAAAGCTGTGATGCAAGGCACATGTACAGGGGGGCACGGCTGGGCATGATGCCAGGGCGCATGGCAGGGCGAAGGGACGAGACTTCATGATGGACACGAGGACGTGTAGGGGCGTGTTGGGTGGGGTGTGTTGGGACGTAGATAAGATGAGTGGTAGGGCATGATTCATTCAAGGAATGAATCCTTCATTCCTTGACGTCTGAAGGAGTCACGCCCTCCTTCAGACGAGGGCGTGAGAAGGAGGGGCGTGGTGGGGCATGAGGAGGAGGGGCGTGACGAGGCGGAAGGGTTGGAGGACATAGTGGGGGGCGAAAAAAATAGCGAACAGGGCGGCAGGGTACAAGGGCAGGGGTAATGACAGGGTGGGCTGCCGGGGTAGCGTAGCGGCCCTAGTGTGGTGTGAAGACACGTTAGTGACAGGCCGTGAAAATCGGGACCACAGTGACAAGGTGCGAGAGCAGGGGGGATATTGTTACGTGGGTAAGGGGGTATGGTGGGGATCAGAGAGAGGAGAGGAGGTCTATGGAGTGAGGAAACTGGGGGCGAAGTTGTGGTTGGTCTCTAGACAAGTGAAAGGAAGATGGTGGCTACGAGGACAGGTTACCAGTGAGCAGTAGATTGGCGGACATGAAAGCAGACGATTCACTTCCGTGTTGTGAAGCAAAGGAAAAGTGGGGTAGGTTTGAAAGGTCGATCGGCGTTTCGAAGGGAGGGGTGCGAGTGGCAAGGCGTGACGAAGAGGAACCGTGCAGGGTGTGAGAAGGCGCTCGTAACCGATTGTGAGGAAGGATGTGAGTGGCAAAGTATCAGAGAGGGGTTCGTGGCCAGATGCAAGGAGGGGTTGGAAGGGTGTAAGGACGAGTGTGAGTGGCAAGGAATGGAGGAATTAAGGAAGGAAGTGAATTTCAAGGCAGTCGCGAGGGGCTCGTTGCCGGGTAGGAAGAGGGAGAAAGATGCACTTTTATGAACAAGGTGAATGGTATGGCCAGTACGTGAAGTTCGTAACAGGGCGTCAGGAGGGGGGAGTGCACGGGTTGGGAAGGGAGTGACTGAGACGTGAAGAAATTTGTGGGAAAAACAACGTGGACAAAGTGGTTCACCTGGCTGGCTGATGCAAACGCAGTTCCGGAAGCATTCCAAGCACAGCACATGCCGGACTCGTTGGCCGCAGCGTAGGTCGCGACGTGATGGTAACCTGACAGAAAGACGGCATCCAAGCAGCGCTATTCACATATGCAGAGCACGCAAAAGAATTTCACAAAGGGACTCCGCTTTAACTGTTGATGAGTCTCCGCTGACAAGCCTCAGCAGGCTCAATAGGCTTAGCCACCCAACCCGCCACAAGCGAGAGGAGTGCGCTTACCGCCAGAGCTGCTGTCGCTGTACAAATACACGTTCTCTGAATCGCCGACGCAGGCCATATATTGACCATCTGCAGACTGCAGCACACCGCTCCTCGCGCAACCAACCAAGTCAGAAGAAAGAAGCAGGTCTTTGGTGGAGCTTCTTGCGCGAGAACAAGAGGCGCCAGCCCTACTGGAACTCTTCCCTCGTTCTCAGCCAAAAGATGATTTTGACAACAGATTCTGAGGCATTTTATGCGACCAGTTAGGGGGAAAAGTCGACAGCTGCTGGCTGAACTTTATGATACATCAGCCGTCGAGCGATGTTCAGGTGAAGAGCTCGCAAAACAAGAGTAAGCAGGGTATTGTAGGACTTGTTCGATGTGGGGTATTGAAACGCCTCGAACGTAAAGCTTGTGCAGGGGTGCAGGGCGAAAGATCCCGAAGGGTCTGGTGCATCACCACGGCAGCGTAGTTGATGGCCACAGGGAAGTGTATCGTTTCGCGCTTCAGCATCCCGTTCACATTGAACACCTGCAACGCGCCGTTGTTGCGCTTATGGAAACCGTCGGATGAAGTGGAGTAAAGCGAGGTGACAGCAGCCTCTATGAAAAACTCTCGCTCATAGCTTTGGAACAGCGAATCGCGGATGCAGTAAAGGAAATGCGTATTTCTCACAAGTGCCAAGAACACGTTGGGTGAATTCAATCACCTTAATGGTGCTGTCGTTGTTGCTTACAAGCAAGCATGTCTCCCCCGATCGACACGAACCGATGTGAAGAGCTGTCAAAACGTGTGATCGCGCAAGCTTAGGATTCTCCAGTGTGTTTGAAACGTAAAATTTGAGGTATCTCTGGAACCCTAGGCGAAGGCTAACAAGCAACCACTGGTCGACCCTGCGGGTGTGACCGGCTATCACTATTCGCTGATACGCCACAGAGTTAAGACTGTAAGCTCGCATACAGTTTCCTGCATATCAGTTCTGAAACTAAAATAAGGGCACTCCAGCAGATACACAGAAGCTGAGCACAACTTATGCGACACACCCTCGAGAGCCTACGTCAACCGCTCCGCGACAAACAAAACGAGAAAAAAAAGTTCTTCGCACAACACTTCGGGCCCTTCCGGCAATATGAACGGGTGGCGTTTATTGATTACCATTGTTTACGCTTTCCCCCACAGAGGCACTGTATATGGAGTTGCGATCTGAGAGCGTGCAAATGTCGAGCTGCCCCTGCTGGCCACCAGAGGCAAGTAAACCTCTTCCAGCAGTCATAGACGTCGGGGTGTATCCTAACTCTTGCATCAACGTTGCCTGGGACAGAGAGCGGGAGGCAGGGGAAAACTTCCAGTTAGTTACGAGCAAGGTATAAAAGTAACGTCACCCGAAACCATAGCTCAGTGCGCTCGACTTGCTGCATGAGTGCGGGGAGAAGCCTATTTAAGCCTACGAACCTCTCCTTTATCGGTGTCGTATTTGATCGTTTTGTTGTAGTAAACGTAATACACTTCGTTCGGAACATTTTCGCACGCGATCAGGTCCCGCAGCTGCCAGTGCTGAATAGTGTTGGGTTGCTCTGTGAGGGCACACATGATAGGCCTTAAACAGAGAGAGAGAGAGAGAGAGAGAGTCTGTTACAACAAATACTTGTTCACAGAAGCCTGACAATACCGTGAACTGCTTTCTTGAAGACAAATTCTTCCTGAGAGCAGCTCGCCTCGGCATTGTCAGTAAAATTCGCTGAGCGAACAGGAAAAATTGTGTCCATAATCCTTTGCACGAAAATCGCCGATGGTGCGTTTATGATAAACTCAAAAGCTGCCACATCTCCAACAGCTCGGAGGCTGTAAGTTATTCGCAGACCTATCCACAGAAAATAAAAAAATTCAAGCTAGCGTTTCTCAACGTTGGGAGATATCCAGCTGCATGTTCAAATTATGCCAGAGGCTGGCACCTGAAGAGTTCGAGGTGATTGAACTCACTACTTGTACTTGCACGTACGGTAGCCGGAGATCATACATACCAATCATACGATAGGCTCTAGACTGTGACACTCACACTGTAGACTCAAGACTGATGCTGTTGCCTCGCGTCGCGTCGGACTAGTTTCCCACGCGACGGACTTGCGTTGGGACTTCATCTGTGACATCTATGAGATACATACTTGACACTGAGACAGTCGAGCCCTTTTGATCCAGGCTCCCACTCCTGTTCCTGCTCCTGTTATTTTGCCACATCGGACTGGCACCTGACGCTCGCCCATGCTCGCGGCGTGCTCACATGAGCGTGGATCAAAAATGGTCTCGCATCCTGTTGTGGATTGAAATATTCCACCTGGTGCAGCGTCGATCGGGAATATGTCTGTGACACGATCCAAGCTTTTTGCACGGAATTCAAAATGTCAGATGACAGGTCAGGAAGAGGAAAAGGTTTCGCCGAACCTGTTATCTGAAGAATCACACAGGCGAAAATAACAGGATCGACCTGCTATTTTCCCTTGTGGACACACAAGATACGATGTGGAGACCGCTTTTCCCCGAGCCGGGGCATCTATGACGTGGACCACTCAGCGGGTTGTATTTGAAATAACAGGAACGGGAACAGCATTGGGATCAGGTATCAAAAGGGCTCGAGTTCAACAGTTCAACAGTAGGAAATGCAATTATAAATAATATTTTTCCGAAATTTAATTTGTTTATATTCGATGGTCGATGCCTGCTCGCTGCTGGAATGGAAGCACACAAGCAGGAAGGAGTCGCATCGCAGTTCAGCACACAGCAGTGATCCGATCATCTGAGTGTCGACACTGCAGCCGCAGACCGCCGCCGTCGCGTGACACCTCGTCGTTTATGAAATTATTTTCATCCATTGATTGTCCTATCTCGTATCTGGCGCACGCTGGGGCGTGAAAATCGAGGGGGGCAACATCTGGTCGGTCATGTAATGTCAAATGTGGTCACCATACTTTAGTGAATATATCACGGGAAACCCACCTTGCCCCCCACTGTAAGGGGGAGGCACAGTGGGCCTCCTGTCTGTCACCCCTTGGCCCGAGATGTCACCAGTGTCCGTTGTCACATTAGCCGTGTGTCACGGGGAGACAGACTTTTGCCCCCCCATAAATTGGGGGTGACTGTCTCTTCCTGTGTCACCCCTCGCCCTGTGGTGTCACTTGCATCTTGCCTGTCCGTGTGTTCGTTTCGCTCTGCGATAATAAAACAACCTAAGTATTTTATTATAATAATAATAATAATAATAATAATAAAACATTTACGCTAGCAGAAGGGACAATGTCCTGAGAGTGCGGTAACCCTGCAAAGCAGGCTAGTGAAAACACTAGGGGCTACTCCCTCTACTATAGCGCGCCCACAAAGGGGCTCAACCCACTTTTCAGCAGGGTGACATCTAGAGAAAAAGCTAGGTGCTAAGCAAAAAACTCTAGAAGATGGAGAAGCAGCCATGGCCGGGTGAGTGGAGGGGTGGCTGAAACTAGGCGGTGGGGAGGGAAGTCGAAGAATTAAGGGGGTATTTGGAGACGATGAGGAAGGAGGTCAGGGTGGGCGGAGGAGAGGGGGGGGTGGTGGGGGAGGGGAGAGGGGGGGCCCCTCCCCTATAGGACAGAGAGCCATCTTTATTGCAAGACTTTTGAAAATTATTGCAGGAGGGTTTGAAGAAAGTCATTTGTTTTTTGCACAGCTTCTGTTTCCGTGATGGTCTCATTGCCCAGGATGTCAACTGTATGCGGGTCAGTGTTCAAGGTGGTGGGGGTGTTCAACGAAAACAAGTCTCGCCTATTTCTGGTGTGTTGCCTACAGATTCTTGAAAGTTTTTTAAGGAGAGGTTTAATCTTGCCCGGGGAACACCTATCGTGTTGAGGACAGTACCGAAAAGAGGAGGGAGGTACCCCATGAGTGTAAGTGCTTTGGGCCATTTCACGGTGCTAATGAAGGGCTTAGAAGCTGCATTGGTGATTGTCGTATCATGGTGACCGCCATAATAATGCTCAGCACCATTCTGATGATAGGGGGGGGTCTTGAGTGGGCCATGGGCACAACGAAGAAGGGAGTACGTTGTCCCTTTCGTTCAGAACTTCATTCCAAATATCAGGGCTAACTCCGGTGTATTCTAGTCTCCTCTCCGTGACTCTGGACTTAGGAAGGACATTGAGGAACCATCTAGCAATCTTTTTCTGTGTAGGCCTCCAGTCAAAGGCTGGTTGAGTATCGCTGGGTGCACTGTCTATAGCTATGATAACGACATCCGAAAAATCATCCTTATAGCATCCGCCACCTGGGAGAACGTAGGGGTCATCACCCGTCCAATAACCATGTGGGATAAATGGAATAGTGTTATGCGGGAATCTGAAAACGAGTTTAAAACCTTTATCAAACCATCTTTTTTGGTTTTTGGGAGACAGTGGAAGAATCCATGTTCCTGAAAATCCGGGTACAGTGTTGGCCGCTTTATGTCCCATCTCCAAGGTAGTCATAACCGCCGAAGATTTGCCCTTATCCTTTCCATCAAAGGGGGGATTTCCGTAAACTATTCTGCCAATGCCTGTTAACGGGTCCACGTAGGCATCCCAAGCGAGGCCATCAAAACCGATTTTCCCATGATAACAGAAGGGCTTGAGGGCTTTTTTCATTCTAGTGGTGGGTATGCATCTTCTCGAGTAAATTCTAGGGTGGGCATTTAGTGGGTTGGAGAAAAGTTCACAGCCGTTTTTGTCAAGGTTTCTGTCATCCACCAAAATATCTAAGAGGCTTCTTCTTATTGCATAGCAGTTTTTAGGGTCTCCCGATTCAAACTTACATGCATTGAGGGCTTCATGGATATCGTGTGCCCTATTCGAGTACTCCGCAAGTGAGCATGGGACTGCTTTGTTGGAAAGGCGGTGCCAAGCCAAAAGTTTCCAAAACTCTTTCTTTTGGACATATTGGAGTTCGGGATATTTAATTGTCCCCGTAACATGGTTCACTTCAGGCTTTGCGGTCACAGCAATGGTATTCTTTTTTGAACTTGATGGACGGTACATGCTAGCTTCCGGGAGAGCGTGTAAGTATAATTCCTCATTCATTTCCTGTCTTAGGTCAGCAAGTGGAAAAAGTTTCGATGGCTGTGTTTTGATGTATGTGGTACCCTTTCCAGGGTTTAGTAGTTTAGGCTTTTCTGAGATTTCTTCAGCGATGATTTTCCTTAGTTCGATATCTTGGGTTGTTCTAAGATTATACAAACTATCATTAAGTCCTGGGCATTCAAGTTGGATGTGTTCGAAGGTGCATTTTGTATTCTGTTGGCAGTAGGGGCAGTTTTCGGACCCGATTTTCCCCAGTTTAAATAAGCGTGCAGGAGAGGCTTGAAGACCCATGAGTTCTCTACTTCTAGAAGCGGTGAAAGCTTTAGGTGTCATTTTGGAAATATCTTTGGTGGGGGCGGTGTTATTCTCGTTGAGCATTCTCAGATGCTTCCCTTGGGACTGTAGGGTTCTCCAATTATGATAGTGTGAGAGTCGTTGAATTCCGCTTCTGATGTGACTACGTATATCGCCTAAAATAGGGACCTCAAAAAAGAATAATGAGAAGGGTAGTTCCTCAGCAGGGTCGTAGCGGGAGATGTCAAAACAGCCCCCTCTGAATGAGGCTCTTTTAGCAGTACGGTCCACTCTGTCGTGGACTTTGTCATTATTGTGACCCCTAATCCATTTAAGGATGATTTTACTGTGGTCTCCTTCACTGTAGAAGCCAAGTTCTTCTAGCAGTAGGCGAACAGCCTGTACATCTCTGCGATTAGCTTCACGTAGTTTGTCCCGAGCACTCATGGACCTGCCATCCTTTGTTACCGCAGATATTGCTGCCATGGAGTCAATGGCATGTACCATTGGAGTAATGGATTTGAGGAGTTTCTCTTTTTGTTCTGTGAGTAGAAATCGCAGTCCCGCAATTTCAGCAGATGTGCTACTCGGGTTTTGGATATCCTCCTTGATAAGGAGCCCCTGTGCGGAGAAAGTTCTTGCGGGGGGGATATTCATCTTCCGTACAAGTGGCATCCCGTTGTCAAAGTTTTTTATAGCATATGCTGCCCCACTGCATGCTGTTTTCTTTCCAGCAAAAAGGGAACCATCGCTTGCCATATCATAGTCTTCCATTTGTTTGCTCTTTTCGGCGTTGGGGTTGGTTTCTTCTTCCGAGTCGCTAGGGCAGCTGTATTCACTTTCTTCCTCCGCAGTTTTGTTTTTCATTCTGGCAATAATGGTTTCATACTGTCTGTCTGAGATGTAATCATAGTGTGAGTTGATATCACTAACTGTAGCAAGAACAGAAGAGGGCGGGTCCATATGGTCATTATATTCAAAAATAGAACCTGCTGGAATTAGGATGCAACCGTCATTGGTGATGCTATATTCAAAGTCGTATTGAAGACTGTTGGTACCTTTGATTCTGACAAAGACATTAGGGTTTATGGCATTGTTACTGTATTCTGTATATTGTATTGACATGGCCTCTAAGTCAATATTGGTAATGTGAATAAGAGAGATGGAATTTCGGTCACCATTTCCTTTCCAATGAAATTCACCCGTGTCAGGGGGTACTATATTGTCTCTATATTGTTTCTTGACATATCTAGCCTGTGGGTCCAAATCTACAGGGTTTTGAAGCATTTCCTTTTCGATTTCGGTTAGCCATCCAGGGGGTCTACTGCCATTCAGCCTGAAAAAACATTTATTTTCTTGCCAGTTTTTTAACATTCCACCGCAGGGAGTTAGAAATGAACCTGTGTGCTTGAGGTTGTATTTTTGTATTGCGGAGGTAACATTCCTCGACATGTAGAGTTGTCTGGGAAGGGTGGTGATTAATGTGGTTTCACCCGCTTCATTTTCGGGGTAATTTTTAGAGTCAATAGCGTATCCAAGTTTTGCCATAATGTGACCTGTGCGCCTAAACCAGTTAAAGCGTTTGTCTTTAGTATGACTGTAGGTTGCATAGTGCGATAAGGGGAAACCCGATATAACATTTTTACCCATTTCGTTGTTCATGTTTTGAATTATTATTTTAAGCCATAGATTGCTATTTCTACGGTATAGTGAGATGAGGTGGGGATCAGTGATACGGTCCGGGTGGTTGTGTTGCCAATATTCGTGTTCATCCGCAGAACACAGGGTGTTCATAGTTTCGGTGATACACGACGCGGTTACAACATCAAAGACACTATCAATACCGTACCCGCCTTGGCAGACTGCTGTCCAGATTATTTGGTGATTGGTGTCAACTGGGCAGCCCAAATATTTAATTATAAACGAAGCTATCATTTTGTCTAATTCAATTGCGACATTCTTTGAGGAGTTGGCAATTGCTGAGGTAATAACTTTAAGGGGGTATGCCATCCTCGGAACTACAACCGCATTTATAACATATCTTAGCTGGTGTAGAGTCATGTGTTGCAGTTGGATGGATGTGAGAGTAGATTTAAGTCTGTCGATAAGGATTTCCGCCTGTTTGTCCCATTCCCCATTTAGTGCAAACCATACTCCGAGATATCTGTTTACCTCTTTGCTGTTGGAGAAATCGAGGAATTCTGGTGACTCAGGGGGTATCCATTTCGAATCAATGGAAGGACTTGAGTCATTTGTATTGGGCTCCAGATGACCCCCTGAGATGAGTAAATCATCGGATGGGTCATATCGCGTTACCGTTTTGCCCTGAGGTTTGATGCGCTTTCTGTAAGAGTATTTGGATTTCTTAACATTGATGGGAATACCAATGAAGCTCATAAATTCATTAACTATACCTAGCATGTCTTGAACTTCGTCTTTAGTTTTCACCACGAGAATGATGTCATCACAAAAGAACCGTGCAAAGATATTTAAAGTGGTGTCCTTTTCTAATAGGTTTTGGGAGGGAGGAATAACATTATTTCCTGGTTTGTCTGGTCTATGGCGTTCCGAGCTCAGTTCATATCCATATGTGGATCCTGTCGGGTTTACACCGTTTGCTCTTTTTGCTAACCAAATTGCCAAAATGTCCATAATGGCTACAAACCTTAGTGGGCTCAAAACTTCTCCCTGAGGGACTCCACATTCTAGGGACCATTCATCCGTGAGGCCTTCTTCAGTGAGTACCATTCTAGAGGCATCATTAGTAATGTCCGAGATGATGTTGATTATTTGTGATGGGAGTCCCAGCTTTCTCAGCGCTAAATTGCTCATCCAGAATTCAGCTCTGTCAAATGCTTGTTTGAGGTCCAAGTAAACTACGTGGAGGTCTTTGTCGTATCTATTGGCATCCGAAATTACTTCATTCAGAATTTGAAGTGAGTCATCTATGTTTTTATTCGGAAGAAACGCATCTTGAATGGGAAAGAGAATTGGGTGAGTGTTAAGTATTGTTTTGAGACGGTTAGCAATTATTGTGTTAAATAGTTTAAGACCCGTTTCCAACATTGTGAGGGGTCTAGAGTTATCTATTGTACATGGTGCAGAGGGATTTTTAGGGATTGGAAGGATGACTCCAGATTTTGCACTCTTTGGAAATTTCCCAGTTATAAGGATGTGGTTTAAAAGTGAGACAGTAACCTCTTGAAAATTTTCTGGGCCCTTGATCCACTGCGAGTATCTCATTCCTGAGGGTCCTGGTGCTGTGGAGATACCACAGTCCGAGTATGCTTGTTGGAGTTCTTTGTGCGTGATTTCTGTCAGTAGTCTAGCAGCGGCCGTATCGGGGATTTTAGGGCTGTCCTTAAGAATGTCAGTGAGCCACTGTGGGAGTTCATCTGGCTCGTTCGGGTTAGTAGAAAATAGTTTTTTATTTTTGTATTCATCTAGTGTTGTGTTAAGTCTTTCTGTCTTTGTCTCAGGTATCTTTCCATCACTACCTGGGGTAGCGGCTGCACCTTTTTCAGTAGGTTTCATCTTTCCCATGACTGTGTCTAGAAACCTCGAAAGGTTAGTTGAGAAAAGATGCTGCAGGGCTTCCTTTTCTCGGAGATTGCGTCGTTCAATGTCGGTGTCTCTGCTTTTCTGAAAAGCATTTCTGATTATTACATAATTTTCATGCAAACGTGCTCCCCATGTGGCTGCCGTTTCATTGTGTTTGGGTTTGAGCGAGGCAAAAGGTAGCGTGCGGGCAGCCTTTTTGGCTTGCTTAGGAATGTTGCTTGCATGAGTTCTTGTGTCCAAATATTTGATGATGCGGCGTACTGTGTTTAGCCATTTGTATATATAGTTAGATATTGCTGATGGTTTTTCAGACCTTCCAGTTATGTTCAGATTCTTGGTGCCAAAGGCGTCACTTGCCGCCTGATGTGCCAATTTGTGCAGGGTATCCCATGTCGCGTCAGGGTGCATTTCCTTGAGGCCAGTGCTGCCGTTTCTAGTTGCTTCCGATCCATTTTCCATTTCGAGTGTGCTATGTAGTCTTTCAGTGTAAGACACCCAGCCTGTAGCGTATTGGAATAAATGGGCGGTGCAATCTATTTTTTCCGAATGCATCTCAGATCCGTACAGGTTCCAGAATTTCGCGGGCATATGGGGTTGTAGGAGAATATTCCAGCTGGTCATGTGCTCATCTGTGTTGGATTTCGTGATTTTCTTAACTTCTAGTGAGCTGAATGACAGATGACGTTTGAGATAGGCATTAACATCTTTCTTATTTAAAAGGTGAGGCGAACCTATATGCCAGATGTTATCTTTGTCGTTATGGCCTAAGTTGAGACCACCTTCCGGCATCCCCTTTCCTCTAGAGAGTAAGTGAGCTGCATGCCATGGGCTATTAAGGTGAATCCACCATTCCTTGGGTTTGTTGTGCCATTTCAGACATTGTTCTATATTGTCTGCCTCTTTATTTTTAGCTATGAGCTTACTCACTGTTATGGGGCTGCCGTCAGTATTATCCCGTTTAAGATCAAGATCAGTGGTGTCACCCTTAATGGTGCTGATAGCGGTTCTAGCTTTGTTTTTATTGATGCACGCGTGCACGAGTTCGTTTGTGCTGTATCCGTTTGCTTCGAGAAGTCCTACAATATCTTTCCTGTTTATTTTCCTTTTTGTACCCTTATTTTTGTTTGTCATTCTAATTGGGTACCCTGGGTACTCATCATGTGTGGTTTCCTTGGCACCATTAAATCTAGGTGTTGGCAAAGTTGTATCGGTGGAAATCTCCGGTTTGGTGTCGATTTGAGGGAGCTTAAATTCAGCCCATACTATCCCGTGGTCGGAGATGATATAAGGGTTTTCCTCCGTCCATCCTGTTTTAACGGTCATTTCTGCCATAGCCGTGTTGGCCATGATATGGGTGAGTTTTGCTTTTGAGTTTTTGGATATGACATGTGTGAAAATTTCCGTGTTTGGATTACGGTCCATTATCAGTTCATTAAGGGAGCATCTGTCATTGTTGAAATAGGTTAAAAGATGCTTATTCTTTTCGACATGCTCTTGATACGACATGTAATTTCCACCTGACACCCGCTGATTTGGGGTAATGGTGCAGTTTTTGTCACCTATCTCTACGTAGGCCTTTTTTGGATTATTTCCCGCCCTCCCTGCCCAGTCAGTAAGTGTGTCATATAATTCCACTTGTTCCTCTACTAGTGTAGCATCATTCATATAACCGCTGGCTATGTAGAGCTCAAACCCGTTATTTCCTGAAAATTTGGTCATTACTGCTCTCTTTGCATCTCCATCGATTGTGGTGACCGAGGTGGATAGTGGCAAACTTTTCGGATTCCATAGGATCATGGAACCAATGGAAGCTCTTTCATTTACATGAGACGTGCGAAATTGGATTCCTTTTTGTGTCATTAGGGTTTTGATTAATGCAAGGTTTTCAGTATTTACCTTGGTTTCTGATATACATATTATATCAGCCCGTCCGTCAATTAAAAGATTGCAGATTGTTTCTAATTTGATTAAACTGTCTTTATCTTCTTTGTGGTGTCGGAGGCCTCTCATATTCATACCCATTATAATCAAATTGTTAGAGTGTTGTGCTAGTTGTAGTTTAGTGAGTCGGTCTATTTCTTCTGACTGTCTCATGGCGTTTTTGTGTTTTGCTTTTTGTAGTATGCATCTGCCATCTGCGTCATAAATGTTCTCGATATCAAAGATTTTGTTTGTGCATTTGGTTTTACGGATTATTCTCTTTTGTTTATGAGAGTGTTTCCTGCGGTATCCATATGTGTGGGGTTCACAGGAAGGCTTTCCTTTGCCTGAGATGAGGTGATTATACGCAGTGTGGGTGGATTTACAGTCTTTGTGCTCAGAATTTGGCTTTGTTGGATGTGCATCAATTTTCGGAAGGTGGGTTCTCAGTGATTGTCGTATGGTCGAAATGGCTTTGTTATTTTCGTGTTTGGTTATCCTGGCTTCTCTGCCCGTTTGTGGTAGAATTCTAATGTTTAGGTTTTCAAGTTCGTATAGCAGGTCTCTGTTTAATTGTGCTGCTGAGAAGAATTTAGTGTTGTGCAGGATGTGACAGACTTTGTGGGCTAGCGTAAAATTGAAAACCCCCATGTTATTCGGGTGTACTCCCAGTTTCAAGGTTATGCGGTGCACTCTCAGGTCTTGAGGAAAAAGTGTGGAAATGTCTTTCTGGTGTTTATTGTTAGAGATATCAAACTCACAGTGAATAATCTGTCTTTCTGGAATGATGTGGACTGCAGTTGACCATATGTCCTTAGCCACAAGAAGATGAATTTGAATGTTGGTGTTATCCGTGTTCGAGGTGTGATGATATTTCCTATGCGATTCGATGGCTTCTGAAACTATTGTTTCATTAGTGGTGTGTGTCTTCCATTTCAGTTTAAAAGTTTCTATCAGAGTTTCTATCTGCTTTTTGGGTGTGGCACCTCTGCGTGTGAGGATGTGGTGGGGAGGTAAGGTCATATTAGGGCCGCTGATTGCGGCGTCATTTCCAGCGTGATCCAAGTGTTTGAGCTCCAGTGTGTTACGGGTATTCTTTACCTGCAGCCCTATTTCTTCCCTCATTTCTAATCGGTATTTATGTATTTCCTTTTGCATCGTTTTGTTGCCATACTCCCCAATATATAGATCAGATTTTAGGTACTCGAAAAATGAGGTCTGGTGCAAGCCTCTGTTCCATTGTGCCCATCTGAAGGCGGTTTTTGCTACCCATGTGCCACAGTTGTATGTATCTGTTTGAAATGTTTCCTTGCTAGTGGTAGTTGTGAATTCATTATATTCTGTAATGGTTATGAAATTTTTTAACCAGGTTTTGAGTGCTGCCTCAATCATATTAATGGTTTCTCTTTCGGCTTTATCTCCAAAGGGATCATATATGTAAGCTTCTATTTTCCCAGGTGATGATGAGCGAATCATTATGAGACGCCAATGTATATTGTCACACACGCCTATTTGTGTGTGGCCATATTTCTTGAGTCTGCTATTAATGAGTTGTGTGAGTTTTTGGTCCTCCCCTGTCATCTTCAGCATCATGTCTGTAAGGTCCATAGGGGCTATGGTACTCGGGTCCCGTATTTTCATTGCATCACCAACATGAGTTGCATTTAACCACCCCTTTTCTGAAAGGAGTGATTCCGTGGCCATTGTGGTTTCAACTACTGCGTTATCTTCGGTGCTTGCTCCACCGCATAACAGCTTCTCGGGTTCCGAAATATTATATTGTTTGGTATCGTTATCCTTCTTGTGGTGGGTTTTATATTTCATTATTCTTGAAGGTAAATTCATTTTGGGTTTCTTTGCAGTTTGGGTCCATGTTCTCTCCCAAAGCCATGCCGTTTTGGGGTTTTGAATCATGTATTTCAAGGCGCTCTTGCTTATCCCTTTGCAGGCCTTAGGTCTCTTGTGGGCTAGGTGTATTATGACTCTGGGTCCCGGGAAATATTTTTTAGGGTTCAACTTCATTCTGCTGAGTTCCGCCATTATATGAAGAAGCATGATAGTGGGCCCGTAAGTGGTTGTTTGCATTTCCGCTCGTGTTTTAATAATATTTTTCTCACATCTCAAGAGGTGTCTCATTATGTAATATGTCATAATTATGCTGCCGCTTATAGCTTTATCTATTTTTATTTCCATTTAAAATATATTTCAAACCATGCTGGGCTTACTATAAGATACATATATTGTGTTGAGTTAACAGCCCTTTCGGTCCATACCAGATTGAAGGTATGCTTTTTTAAGTTTTTCTTCCACCGCATTAGATTTGCAATATATCGCTGTATTATTTCCGAGCACCGTATTGGTTTATCTGTGGCCCGCTTGGCTACACTCCGCGTGTCTTTTATAAGACCAGTGCGCACCTTGCTTCCCCCATTCCCGTGGCTTCTGAGCATTATTGTGCTCTCCGTGTAACGCGTTACACCCACTTGTTGCCTCCCCTCAGATACCATATCGTTTATTTGGGCATTCCTCTTTCGCACATGGTTTCGTATATGTCCTCGGGTCCCTTCCCTAAAATTTTTTGGTTCTAGGCTCTTTTTTGCAAAATTTCGATTTTTAGCGAATTGTGCCTCATGCAATTCGCTTCCGGTCCAAGGTTGTCCGGTTTCCTTTATTTTTTCCCTACTATCCCTTATTGTCATA
>LGRX02027293.1:0-66263 GCA_001247695.2 Cymbomonas tetramitiformis | reverse complement strand
CCCTCCCCTATAGGACAGAGAGCCATCTTTATTGCAAGACTTTTGAAAATTATTGCAGGAGGGTTTGAAGAAAGTCATTTGTTTTTTGCACAGCTTCTGTTTCCGTGATGGTCTCATTGCCCAGGATGTCAACTGTATGCGGGTCAGTGTTCAAGGTGGTGGGGGTGTTCAACAGAAACAAGTCTCGCCTATTTCTGGTGTGTTGCCTACAGATTCTTGAAAGTTTTTTAAGGAGAGGTTTAATCTTGCCACGGGGAACACCTATCGTGTTGAGGACAGTACCGAAAAGAGGAGGGAGGTACCCCATGAGTGTAAGTGCTTTGGGCCATTTCACGGTGCTAATGAAGGGCTTAGAAGCTGCATTGGTGATTGTCGTATCATGGTGACCGCCATAATAATGCTCAGCACCATTCTGATGATAGGGGGGGGTCTTGAGTGGGCCATGGGCACAACGAAGAAGGGAGTACGTTGTCCCTTTCGTTCAGAACTTCATTCCAAATATCAGGGCTAACTCCGGTGTATTCTAGTCTCCTCTCCGTGACTCTGGACTTAGGAAGGACATTGAGGAACCATCTAGCAATCTTTTTCTGTGTAGGCCTCCAGTCAAAGGCTGGTTGAGTATCGCTGGGTGCACTGTCTATAGCTATGATAACGACATCCGAAAAATCATCCTTATAGCATCCGCCACCTGGGAGAACGTAGGGGTCATCACCCGTCCAATAACCATGTGGGATAAATGGAATAGTGTTATGCGGGAATCTGAAAACGAGTTTAAAACCTTTATCAAACCATCTTTTTTGGTTTTTGGGAGACAGTGGAAGAATCCATGTTCCTGAAAATCCGGGTACAGTGTTGGCCGCTTTATGTCCCATCTCCAAGGTAGTCATAACCGCCGAAGATTTGCCCTTATCCTTTCCATCAAAGGGGGGATTTCCGTAAACTATTCTGCCAATGCCTGTTAACGGGTCCACGTAGGCATCCCAAGCGAGGCCATCAAAACCGATTTTCCCATGATAACAGAAGGGCTTGAGGGCTTTTTTCATTCTAGTGGTGGGTATGCATCTTCTCGAGTAAATTCTAGGGTGGGCATTTAGTGGGTTGGAGAAAAGTTCACAACCGTTTTTGTCAAGTTTTCTGTCATCCACCAAAATATCTAAGAGGCTTCTTCTTATTGCATAGCAGTTTTTAGGGTCACCCGATTCAAACTTACATGCATTGAGGGCTTCATGGATATCGTGTGCCCTATTCGAGTACTCCGCAAGTGAGCATGGGACTGCTTTGTTGGAAAGGCGGTGCCAAGCCAAAAGTTTCCAAAACTCTTTCTTTTGGACATATTGGAGTTCGGGATATTTAATTGTCCCCGTAACATGGTTCACTTCAGGCTTTGCGGTCACAGCAATGGTATTCTTTTTTGAACTTGATGGACGGTACATGCTAGCTTCCGGGAGAGCGTGTAAGTATAATTCCTCATTCATTTCCTGTCTTAGGTCAGCAAGTGGAAAAAGTTTCGATGGCTGTGTTTTGATGTATGTGGTACCCTTTCCAGGGTTTAGTAGTTTAGGCTTTTCTGAGATTTCTTCAGCGATGATTTTCCTTAGTTCGATATCTTGGGTTGTTCTAAGATTATACAAACTATCATTAAGTCCTGGGCATTCAAGTTGGATGTGTTCGAAGGTGCATTTTGTATTCTGTTGGCAGTAGGGGCAGTTTTCGGACCCGATTTTCCCCAGTTTAAATAAGCGTGCAGGAGAGGCTTGAAGACCCATGAGTTCTCTACTTCTAGAAGCGGTGAAAGCTTTAGGTGTCATTTTGGAAATATCTTTGGTGGGGGCGGTGTTATTCTCGTTGAGCATTCTCAGATGCTTCCCTTGGGACTGTAGGGTTCTCCAATTATGATAGTGTGAGAGTCGTTGAATTCCGCTTCTGATGTGACTACGTATATCGCCTAAAATAGGGACCTCAAAAAAGAATAATGAGAAGGGTAGTTCCTCAGCAGGGTCGTAGCGGGAGATGTCAAAACAGCCCCCTCTGAATGAGGCTCTTTTAGCAGTACGGTCCACTCTGTCGTGGACTTTGTCATTATTGTGACCCCTAATCCATTTAAGGATGATTTTACTGTGGTCTCCTTCACTGTAGAAGCCAAGTTCTTCTAGCAGTAGGCGAACAGCCTGTACATCTCTGCGATTAGCTTCACGTAGTTTGTCCCGAGCACTCATGGACCTGCCATCCTTTGTTACCGCAGATATTGCTGCCATGGAGTCAATGGCATGTACCATTGGAGTAATGGATTTGAGGAGTTTCTCTTTTTGTTCTGTGAGTAGAAATCGCAGTCCCGCAATTTCAGCAGATGTGCTACTCGGGTTTTGGATATCCTCCTTGATAAGGAGCCCCTGTGCGGAGAAAGTTCTTGCGGGGGGGATATTCATCTTCCGTACAAGTGGCATCCCGTTGTCAAAGTTTTTTATAGCATATGCTGCCCCACTGCATGCTGTTTTCTTTCCAGCAAAAAGGGAACCATCGCTTGCCATATCATAGTCTTCCATTTGTTTGCTCTTTTCGGCGTTGGGGTTGGTTTCTTCTTCCGAGTCGCTAGGGCAGCTGTATTCACTTTCTTCCTCCGCAGTTTTGTTTTTCATTCTGGCAATAATGGTTTCATACTGTCTGTCTGAGATGTAATCATAGTGTGAGTTGATATCACTAACTGTAGCAAGAACAGAAGAGGGCGGGTCCATATGGTCATTATATTCAAAAATAGAACCTGCTGGAATTAGGATGCAACCGTCATTGGTGATGCTATATTCAAAGTCGTATTGAAGACTGTTGGTACCTTTGATTCTGACAAAGACATTAGGGTTTATGGCATTGTTACTGTATTCTGTATATTGTATTGACATGGCCTCTAAGTCAATATTGGTAATGTGAATAAGAGAGATGGAATTTCGGTCACCATTTCCTTTCCAATGAAATTCACCCGTGTCAGGGGGTACTATATTGTCTCTATATTGTTTCTTGACATATCTAGCCTGTGGGTCCAAATCTACAGGGTTTTGAAGCATTTCCTTTTCGATTTCGGTTAGCCATCCAGGGGGTCTACTGCCATTCAGCCTGAAAAAACATTTATTTTCTTGCCAGTTTTTTAACATTCCACCGCAGGGAGTTAGAAATGAACCTGTGTGCTTGAGGTTGTATTTTTGTATTGCGGAGGTAACATTCCTCGACATGTAGAGTTGTCTGGGAAGGGTGGTGATTAATGTGGTTTCACCCGCTTCATTTTCGGGGTAATTTTTAGAGTCAATAGCGTATCCAAGTTTTGCCATAATGTGACCTGTGCGCCTAAACCAGTTAAAGCGTTTGTCTTTAGTATGACTGTAGGTTGCATAGTGCGATAAGGGGAAACCCGATATAACATTTTTACCCATTTCGTTGTTCATGTTTTGAATTATTATTTTAAGCCATAGATTGCTATTTCTACGGTATAGTGAGATGAGGTGGGGATCAGTGATACGGTCCGGGTGGTTGTGTTGCCAATATTCGTGTTCATCCGCAGAACACAGGGTGTTCATAGTTTCGGTGATACACGACGCGGTTACAACATCAAAGACACTATCAATACCGTACCCGCCTTGGCAGACTGCTGTCCAGATTATTTGGTGATTGGTGTCAACTGGGCAGCCCAAATATTTAATTATAAACGAAGCTATCATTTTGTCTAATTCAATTGCGACATTCTTTGAGGAGTTGGCAATTGCTGAGGTAATAACTTTAAGGGGGTATGCCATCCTCGGAACTACAACCGCATTTATAACATATCTTAGCTGGTGTAGAGTCATGTGTTGCAGTTGGATGGATGTGAGAGTAGATTTAAGTCTGTCGATAAGGATTTCCGCCTGTTTGTCCCATTCCCCATTTAGTGCAAACCATACTCCGAGATATCTGTTTACCTCTTTGCTGTTGGAGAAATCGAGGAATTCTGGTGACTCAGGGGGTATCCATTTCGAATCAATGGAAGGACTTGAGTCATTTGTATTGGGCTCCAGATGACCCCCTGAGATGAGTAAATCATCGGATGGGTCATATCGCGTTACCGTTTTGCCCTGAGGTTTGATGCGCTTTCTGTAAGAGTATTTGGATTTCTTAACATTGATGGGAATACCAATGAAGCTCATAAATTCATTAACTATACCTAGCATGTCTTGAACTTCGTCTTTAGTTTTCACCACGAGAATGATGTCATCACAAAAGAACCGTGCAAAGATATTTAAAGTGGTGTCCTTTTCTAATAGGTTTTGGGAGGGAGGAATAACATTATTTCCTGGTTTGTCTGGTCTATGGCGTTCCGAGCTCAGTTCATATCCATATGTGGATCCTGTCGGGTTTACACCGTTTGCTCTTTTTGCTAACCAAATTGCCAAAATGTCCATAATGGCTACAAACCTTAGTGGGCTCAAAACTTCTCCCTGAGGGACTCCACATTCTAGGGACCATTCATCCGTGAGGCCTTCTTCAGTGAGTACCATTCTAGAGGCATCATTAGTAATGTCCGAGATGATGTTGATTATTTGTGATGGGAGTCCCAGCTTTCTCAGCGCTAAATTGCTCATCCAGAATTCAGCTCTGTCAAATGCTTGTTTGAGGTCCAAGTAAACTACGTGGAGGTCTTTGTCGTATCTATTGGCATCCGAAATTACTTCATTCAGAATTTGAAGTGAGTCATCTATGTTTTTATTCGGAAGAAACGCATCTTGAATGGGAAAGAGAATTGGGTGAGTGTTAAGTATTGTTTTGAGACGGTTAGCAATTATTGTGTTAAATAGTTTAAGACCCGTTTCCAACATTGTGAGGGGTCTAGAGTTATCTATTGTACATGGTGCAGAGGGATTTTTAGGGATTGGAAGGATGACTCCAGATTTTGCACTCTTTGGAAATTTCCCAGTTATAAGGATGTGGTTTAAAAGTGAGACAGTAACCTCTTGAAAATTTTCTGGGCCCTTGATCCACTGCGAGTATCTCATTCCTGAGGGTCCTGGTGCTGTGGAGATACCACAGTCCGAGTATGCTTGTTGGAGTTCTTTGTGCGTGATTTCTGTCAGTAGTCTAGCAGCGGCCGTATCGGGGATTTTAGGGCTGTCCTTAAGAATGTCAGTGAGCCACTGTGGGAGTTCATCTGGCTCGTTCGGGTTAGTAGAAAATAGTTTTTTATTTTTGTATTCATCTAGTGTTGTGTTAAGTCTTTCTGTCTTTGTCTCAGGTATCTTTCCATCACTACCTGGGGTAGCGGCTGCACCTTTTTCAGTAGGTTTCATCTTTCCCATGACTGTGTCTAGAAACCTCGAAAGGTTAGTTGAGAAAAGATGCTGCAGGGCTTCCTTTTCTCGGAGATTGCGTCGTTCAATGTCGGTGTCTCTGCTTTTCTGAAAAGCATTTCTGATTATTACATAATTTTCATGCAAACGTGCTCCCCATGTGGCTGCCGTTTCATTGTGTTTGGGTTTGAGCGAGGCAAAAGGTAGCGTGCGGGCAGCCTTTTTGGCTTGCTTAGGAATGTTGCTTGCATGAGTTCTTGTGTCCAAATATTTGATGATGCGGCGTACTGTGTTTAGCCATTTGTATATATAGTTAGATATTGCTGATGGTTTTTCAGACCTTCCAGTTATGTTCAGATTCTTGGTGCCAAAGGCGTCACTTGCCGCCTGATGTGCCAATTTGTGCAGGGTATCCCATGTCGCGTCAGGGTGCATTTCCTTGAGGCCAGTGCTGCCGTTTCTAGTTGCTTCCGATCCATTTTCCATTTCGAGTGTGCTATGTAGTCTTTCAGTGTAAGACACCCAGCCTGTAGCGTATTGGAATAAATGGGCGGTGCAATCTATTTTTTCCGAATGCATCTCAGATCCGTACAGGTTCCAGAATTTCGCGGGCATATGGGGTTGTAGGAGAATATTCCAGCTGGTCATGTGCTCATCTGTGTTGGATTTCGTGATTTTCTTAACTTCTAGTGAGCTGAATGACAGATGACGTTTGAGATAGGCATTAACATCTTTCTTATTTAAAAGGTGAGGCGAACCTATATGCCAGATGTTATCTTTGTCGTTATGGCCTAAGTTGAGACCACCTTCCGGCATCCCCTTTCCTCTAGAGAGTAAGTGAGCTGCATGCCATGGGCTATTAAGGTGAATCCACCATTCCTTGGGTTTGTTGTGCCATTTCAGACATTGTTCTATATTGTCTGCCTCTTTATTTTTAGCTATGAGCTTACTCACTGTTATGGGGCTGCCGTCAGTATTATCCCGTTTAAGATCAAGATCAGTGGTGTCACCCTTAATGGTGCTGATAGCGGTTCTAGCTTTGTTTTTATTGATGCACGCGTGCACGAGTTCGTTTGTGCTGTATCCGTTTGCTTCGAGAAGTCCTACAATATCTTTCCTGTTTATTTTCCTTTTTGTACCCTTATTTTTGTTTGTCATTCTAATTGGGTACCCTGGGTACTCATCATGTGTGGTTTCCTTGGCACCATTAAATCTAGGTGTTGGCAAAGTTGTATCGGTGGAAATCTCCGGTTTGGTGTCGATTTGAGGGAGCTTAAATTCAGCCCATACTATCCCGTGGTCGGAGATGATATAAGGGTTTTCCTCCGTCCATCCTGTTTTAACGGTCATTTCTGCCATAGCCGTGTTGGCCATGATATGGGTGAGTTTTGCTTTTGAGTTTTTGGATATGACATGTGTGAAAATTTCCGTGTTTGGATTACGGTCCATTATCAGTTCATTAAGGGAGCATCTGTCATTGTTGAAATAGGTTAAAAGATGCTTATTCTTTTCGACATGCTCTTGATACGACATGTAATTTCCACCTGACACCCGCTGATTTGGGGTAATGGTGCAGTTTTTGTCACCTATCTCTACGTAGGCCTTTTTTGGATTATTTCCCGCCCTCCCTGCCCAGTCAGTAAGTGTGTCATATAATTCCACTTGTTCCTCTACTAGTGTAGCATCATTCATATAACCGCTGGCTATGTAGAGCTCAAACCCGTTATTTCCTGAAAATTTGGTCATTACTGCTCTCTTTGCATCTCCATCGATTGTGGTGACCGAGGTGGATAGTGGCAAACTTTTCGGATTCCATAGGATCATGGAACCAATGGAAGCTCTTTCATTTACATGAGACGTGCGAAATTGGATTCCTTTTTGTGTCATTAGGGTTTTGATTAATGCAAGGTTTTCAGTATTTACCTTGGTTTCTGATATACATATTATATCAGCCCGTCCGTCAATTAAAAGATTGCAGATTGTTTCTAATTTGATTAAACTGTCTTTATCTTCTTTGTGGTGTCGGAGGCCTCTCATATTCATACCCATTATAATCAAATTGTTAGAGTGTTGTGCTAGTTGTAGTTTAGTGAGTCGGTCTATTTCTTCTGACTGTCTCATGGCGTTTTTGTGTTTTGCTTTTTGTAGTATGCATCTGCCATCTGCGTCATAAATGTTCTCGATATCAAAGATTTTGTTTGTGCATTTGGTTTTACGGATTATTCTCTTTTGTTTATGAGAGTGTTTCCTGCGGTATCCATATGTGTGGGGTTCACAGGAAGGCTTTCCTTTGCCTGAGATGAGGTGATTATACGCAGTGTGGGTGGATTTACAGTCTTTGTGCTCAGAATTTGGCTTTGTTGGATGTGCATCAATTTTCGGAAGGTGGGTTCTCAGTGATTGTCGTATGGTCGAAATGGCTTTGTTATTTTCGTGTTTGGTTATCCTGGCTTCTCTGCCCGTTTGTGGTAGAATTCTAATGTTTAGGTTTTCAAGTTCGTATAGCAGGTCTCTGTTTAATTGTGCTGCTGAGAAGAATTTAGTGTTGTGCAGGATGTGACAGACTTTGTGGGCTAGCGTAAAATTGAAAACCCCCATGTTATTCGGGTGTACTCCCAGTTTCAAGGTTATGCGGTGCACTCTCAGGTCTTGAGGAAAAAGTGTGGAAATGTCTTTCTGGTGTTTATTGTTAGAGATATCAAACTCACAGTGAATAATCTGTCTTTCTGGAATGATGTGGACTGCAGTTGACCATATGTCCTTAGCCACAAGAAGATGAATTTGAATGTTGGTGTTATCCGTGTTCGAGGTGTGATGATATTTCCTATGCGATTCGATGGCTTCTGAAACTATTGTTTCATTAGTGGTGTGTGTCTTCCATTTCAGTTTAAAAGTTTCTATCAGAGTTTCTATCTGCTTTTTGGGTGTGGCACCTCTGCGTGTGAGGATGTGGTGGGGAGGTAAGGTCATATTAGGGCCGCTGATTGCGGCGTCATTTCCAGCGTGATCCAAGTGTTTGAGCTCCAGTGTGTTACGGGTATTCTTTACCTGCAGCCCTATTTCTTCCCTCATTTCTAATCGGTATTTATGTATTTCCTTTTGCATCGTTTTGTTGCCATACTCCCCAATATATAGATCAGATTTTAGGTACTCGAAAAATGAGGTCTGGTGCAAGCCTCTGTTCCATTGTGCCCATCTGAAGGCGGTTTTTGCTACCCATGTGCCACAGTTGTATGTATCTGTTTGAAATGTTTCCTTGCTAGTGGTAGTTGTGAATTCATTATATTCTGTAATGGTTATGAAATTTTTTAACCAGGTTTTGAGTGCTGCCTCAATCATATTAATGGTTTCTCTTTCGGCTTTATCTCCAAAGGGATCATATATGTAAGCTTCTATTTTCCCAGGTGATGATGAGCGAATCATTATGAGACGCCAATGTATATTGTCACACACGCCTATTTGTGTGTGGCCATATTTCTTGAGTCTGCTATTAATGAGTTGTGTGAGTTTTTGGTCCTCCCCTGTCATCTTCAGCATCATGTCTGTAAGGTCCATAGGGGCTATGGTACTCGGGTCCCGTATTTTCATTGCATCACCAACATGAGTTGCATTTAACCACCCCTTTTCTGAAAGGAGTGATTCCGTGGCCATTGTGGTTTCAACTACTGCGTTATCTTCGGTGCTTGCTCCACCGCATAACAGCTTCTCGGGTTCCGAAATATTATATTGTTTGGTATCGTTATCCTTCTTGTGGTGGGTTTTATATTTCATTATTCTTGAAGGTAAATTCATTTTGGGTTTCTTTGCAGTTTGGGTCCATGTTCTCTCCCAAAGCCATGCCGTTTTGGGGTTTTGAATCATGTATTTCAAGGCGCTCTTGCTTATCCCTTTGCAGGCCTTAGGTCTCTTGTGGGCTAGGTGTATTATGACTCTGGGTCCCGGGAAATATTTTTTAGGGTTCAACTTCATTCTGCTGAGTTCCGCCATTATATGAAGAAGCATGATAGTGGGCCCGTAAGTGGTTGTTTGCATTTCCGCTCGTGTTTTAATAATATTTTTCTCACATCTCAAGAGGTGTCTCATTATGTAATATGTCATAATTATGCTGCCGCTTATAGCTTTATCTATTTTTATTTCCATTTAAAATATATTTCAAACCATGCTGGGCTTACTATAAGATACATATATTGTGTTGAGTTAACAGCCCTTTCGGTCCATACCAGATTGAAGGTATGCTTTTTTAAGTTTTTCTTCCACCGCATTAGATTTGCAATATATCGCTGTATTATTTCCGAGCACCGTATTGGTTTATCTGTGGCCCGCTTGGCTACACTCCGCGTGTCTTTTATAAGACCAGTGCGCACCTTGCTTCCCCCATTCCCGTGGCTTCTGAGCATTATTGTGCTCTCCGTGTAACGCGTTACACCCACTTGTTGCCTCCCCTCAGATACCATATCGTTTATTTGGGCATTCCTCTTTCGCACATGGTTTCGTATATGTCCTCGGGTCCCTTCCCTAAAATTTTTTGGTTCTAGGCTCTTTTTTGCAAAATTTCGATTTTTAGCGAATTGTGCCTCATGCAATTCGCTTCCGGTCCAAGGTTGTCCGGTTTCCTTTATTTTTTCCCTACTATCCCTTATTGTCATATATAAGCATTGTGTGAAATATTTTCGCCCAATTTTACTCCTACGCACCTCTACCCGTCCCATATTCCCTAGGTATCGACTCGAGAGGTTAGGGTTTCCTATTATTTTGGTGCTTATAGCCGCCTTTCCCCCTAGAATCATGTGTTCGTGCCTTCGGGTCTCTCGTAAAATTATTTTATCATTACTATTAAGGTGTATTGCATTCGGTTCTAAGTTGTTTAAACAACAAGCTAAGTTCGCCGTGACCCGCTTCAGGTTAGCAGCAAGCCGCTTCGGAAAGTATGTGAGTTTATTTGGGCTTTCCGCGGTCCAAACAAGTTGCCGTATCAAAGTTTCATACATGTGTGTTATGTTCACATGAAAGTGTGTCAAGTTATCAGTCTGATATATGTTATCAGACTGCCGCGTTAAGTTAACACATATGTGTATTAAGTTGACATACTGTTGCCTTAAGTTAACAGCCTGCCGAGTTCGGTTTGAGGATTGTTTTCTTAAGCTATCAGAGGTGTATATTATGTTAACAGACTGTATTGTCACACTACCAAACCAGCACTTATTAGTGGCATAGAAACTAGTTAAGTTACTAACATTTTTGGTGACTTCTATGTATCTGTTTGAAAGGTTTACCGTACTGTTTATTTTCCAACCCAACAGGTGTTTAACTATATCTATGACCTTATTGTTGAGCTGGTTAGTACTGCCCTCCGCAGTGAGTGTACACTCAGTATGTCTCACCAGTCTGGTGGGTGTGCTATCAGTTGACTTGTGAATTTTCACAGACAGGGTGAGAAAGTTGGAGATCAAATTGAGCAGGGCAAAAAATAAACTGACACTGCTGGCTTGTTTAAGTCGATTGTAAGCAGAGGCAGCACAATTCTGAGTTAGAAGAGAAATGCAGGTGTGTGCTGGAGAATTAGCATAAGATGGAACTGAGTGAACAGCTCTGGGATGCCGTGTGAATGTTTTACGGCTATCACTCATACTTAGAGTGTTGTGCTGTGTTACACGATGAGCACTATCAGGCAGCTCTGAAGTTAACAATTGAAAGCCGATCAATGTCTGGTGGTGCCAATGGAAGTACAACCTAGGTGTCAGCTTTTCAAAACAATGGCAGCCTGAAATCTTTCGGAGAGGAAAGGCAGCAGAATTAAGTCTCAAAGTCCATATCTTCCAATGCTTTAAACCTGTTTTGCAACTCAGCTCCTTCTTGCTGAGCAATTTGAGTGAGTTGCTCTCTCCTGTCGCTTCCTGCAGTTTTCTTCCGTTCACCTGGGCTTGGTGTCGGTTCAGATTGTGCAAGGGATCTCTTTTTCCCTGCCGAATTGCAGTGTGTGTTAAGTTACAAGCAAGGAATTCAAGACAAGTGGAAGAAGCATAACAGCAATGTAAAACACAATCACAGAAGGTGTGTGAAACTTTGTTACCTTTAATGCAAGCCGTGCACCTGCAGTTTCGGGGATGTCCACCGTGCCTTTGAAGTGTGCGGCGGGGAGCCTTCTGATCAGTGCTCTGGCCTGTTCCTTCACCAAATCCTGGCGGGATGTTGCTCTCAGCTGACGGCCCGCTGGGCTCTGCGAACTGGGATGCCGAACCGGTGAGTCCGTAGATCTTTACGGGGCAGTTTTTTGAGCTGTGGCCGTTTGCTACTCTACCCTCACAGCTTTGGCAGATCAAGGCGGAGCACTTCGAGATGAAAACTGTGCCTAGGCCAGACCAATGGTACTCCAGAGGGAGTGCGTACAGAGCGTGATCTTTGTTAGTTCTGTCAATCTTAGCTGGTTCTGGGTGCCTGCCAAGTCCTGATTTCAGTTGAACAAAATTTTGTCTCACGAGTTTCGATCTTTTCTTTTTACCGCCTGCCCTTGTGTTGACTGTGAACGTCTGCTGAAAGGTAATCTCTTTAATGAACTTTGAGAATGGCGAGGCTTTGATGTGGTTAAGAATGTGAGCTAGCCTCGGCTGCTGTCCGGCCCTGTATGCTTTGAAACCCAGAGTAATGCACGTTAGTTTGCTGCTCTTGGGCGTAATGAGAAAATCCTGGCCGTCAGCTACCACGATTGCGTATTCCACCAGGACTCGGGCCTCCTCAATCGAGGCAACTTTCACGTGCATAAAGGGAGTGGTACTGTCAGGGTATTTCTTTCCCTCTACGCTGAAGATTGCAACTGACTTCTGTGATTGGAGCAACACCGTTTTAAGCAGCCTGCTTACTTCTGAGATCTCGCGCTCTGTGAAGGGGCCTGCTGTCGTGGCACCCAGTCTCTTGACTTTGACCGATGCGAGAAAATCGTCGTTCTGCAGTCCACCGTCCTCGTCGTCCGTGTCGTAATCGTCGTTCTCTTGAAGCTCTCTGTTTAAATTCTCGAATTCCTCTGCCTCGTCAAACGCTGCAAGATCGAACTCGTCCTCTTCCTCGTAGTCTTGCATACCCACCGGTGCCTGTTGACAGAAAAGAATTGTGTCCAATGACTCTTGTAAATTTGTTAGAGGGCAGAGTGTGATGGAGTTTGATGCGGTCACTTGTTTAATTCTTAGCCGCAATGTGTGACGTGCCAAGGTAGGGGGCGTGCCCCTTTGTGAAAGCCAAGTAATGGAAGTCAATTGCTCGAGTAATTTTATGCCGTTTTGGCTCACCTCGTTTGGTGTGCGATCTTCCGCAGGAGGTGCTTCAGTGGAGGGTTGTGGGATCTCCTTGGAGGCGGTGTCCATAAGTTTTTCCAGAGAGTTGGCGAGCTGCAGGTGTTCGCTATTCAGGTCGTGGTCTCCTTTGTGAATGTCTTCGATTATCTTCTCCACAGCTGACAGTACACGCGTGTACTGGTCAAAATCCAGCAACTGCTCTCCGCAGTTGCACAGGCTCGCCACGTCAATCTCGCCCTTCGATGCTCCCAAGATTTTCTTGGCAACGTCGCTTGCCCCAGCAACCAAAACCACTTGCTCGCCTTCTCTCGTCGCCACATAGAAGAGATCACAGCAGTGCTGCATACAAATTTTCCGGTGTGTTAGTAATGCTGTTTTATTAGGGTGTCTGCGGGAAAATGCAAGTGTCGCAGCGTTGTTGTTGTCAGCTTTTGTCAAAGCTTTGCGATGCTTCTTTCCGCGAGAACAATGCTCACGTAAAATTTCAGGTGCTAGCATAATTTTCCGGTGCTTTAGCGATGTTATTACGCTGGAATGTCTGCGAAAAAATGGAAGAGTTAAAGCGATTTGGCAGTCAGTTTTGTTCAGGGTTTCGCGATGCTTCTTTCCGCGAGAACAATGCTCACGTAAAATTTCAGGTGCTAGCATAATTTTCCGGTGCTTTAGCGATGTTATTACGCTGGAATGTCTGCGAAAAAATGGAAGAGTTAAAGCGATTTGGCAGTTAGCTTTGTTCAGGGTTTCGCGATGCTTCTTTCCACAGCAGCAATAGGCGCGTGAAATTTCAGGTGCTAACATAATTTTCCGGTGCTTTAGCGATGTTATTTCGCTGGAATGTCTGCGGAAAAATGGAAGAGTAAAAACGTTTTGGCAGTCAGCTTTATTCAGGGTTTCGCGATGCTTCTTTCCGCAGCCGCAATGCGCTCGCGAAATTACAAGTGCTAACATAATGCTTATCACAGTATCTTTCATACAAGAGAGGGGGAAATTACAGTTACTTACTTTGAAGATTGTGGTCGTTAGAAGGACTCTGTTTCGTAACGCGAGATCGCCGAAGTAAACAGTGACGTTTAATTCCACTTCGTCCCCCCAGTGACTTTTATTATTTGCCATCTTTGCCACAATAGACACTCACGGCGTGTTCTGCTTGACAAAAAGTAAGTAACTTGAAGCCTTGAGCTTCAACTTACTGAAAGATATGTATCTTGGCAGTATGTGTGCCAAGTTTCGTGCTCTAGGACGCACGGGAAGCCCTCGGCTGTTTGGCATCTTTGGGTTTGGGTGTCACGTTCGAACCCAAACCCAAAACATCTGCCTTAGAAATAGATTTCGCGTTTCGCGCAAAAGTAACTTGAAGCCTTGAGCTTCAAGTAACTCAAATATACGTATCTTGGCAGTATTCGTGCCAAGTTTCGTGCTCTAGGACGCACGGGAAGCCCTCGGCTGTTTGGCATCTTTGGGTTTGGGTGTCACGTTCGAACCCAAACCCAAAACATCCGCCTTAGAAATAAATTGCGCGTTTCGCGCACAAGTAACTTGAAGCCTTGAGCTTCTGGTAACTTAAATATGTGTACCATGGTAGTATTCGCGCCAAGTTTCGTGCGTTAGGACGCACGGGAAGCCCTCGGCTGTTTGGCATCTTTGGGTTTGGGTGTCACGTTCGAACCCAAACCCAAAGCATCTGCCTTAGAAATAGATTGCGCGTTTCGCGCACAAGTAACTTGAAGCCTTGAGCTTCTGGGAACTTAAATATATGTATCTTGGCAGTATTCGTGCCAAGTTTCGTGCTCTAGGACGCACGGGAAGCCCTCGGCTGTTTGGCATCTTTGGGTTTGGGTGTCACGTTCGAACCCAAACCCAAAACATCTGCCTTAGAAATACATTGCGCGTTTCGCGCACAAGTAACTTGAAGCCTTGAGCTTCTTGTAACTTAAATATATGTATCTTGGCAGTATTCGTGCCAAGTTTCGTGCTCTAGGACGCACGGGAAGCCCTCGGCTGTTTGGCATCTTTGGGTTTGGGTGTCACGTTCGAACCCAAACCCAAAACATCTGCCTTAGAAATAGATTGCGCGTTTCGCGCACAAGTAACTTGAAGCCTTGAGCTTCTGGTAACTTAAATATATGTACCATGGTAGTATTCGTGCCAAGTTTCGTGCGTTAGGACGCACGGGAAGCCCTCGGCTGTTTGGCATCTTTGGGTTTGGGTGTCACCTTCGAACCCAAACCCAAAGGCAAAGGCATAGGACAGTTTCGTAGATTCTGTCCCGATGCCTTTGCAACCTCGCTTGCTAACTCATATTACAATGAATATTCAACATTCAAGCGTTGGATACCCCACGCCAACGGGAAGCGCTCGGCTGATTTGTTATTTGGGTATGCGCACCCAAATGACAAAAAACGCATCTTTGAAACTCGTTAGTTTCAAAGATGCGTGGCCGATGCCTTCGTGCTTATGTGTGTTAATCCATATGAAATATTCCATGGAATAAATGTGAATATCCCGCACAAACGGGAAGCGCTCGGCCGTTTTGTAAAATTAGGGTGCACCCAAAATACAAAACGCATCTTTGAAACTCGGAAGTTTCAAAGATGCTTGCCGGTCGCGTGCAGCGGTAAAAGGCAAGTCAAAGGGTTTAGAATCTAGAAGAAGTACAGGGGCCTTTTTTTCAAGCAGGACACGCCGTGAGTGTCTATTACAACGGCGCCCACCATTATCACAAGCGAGACAAACCTTCTTAAAGCTTTTTGGAGGCTTCCTCATGATGGCACCAGCGGGAACGAGAGCGTTTGACCTGTGTGCACATTATTTGAACACGAGTCGTGAAAAGGACCACCGGTCATAGCCGGATGACATCAAGAAAACTTATTCTAAATTAACGATGAAACGGGTTATTCTAAGATTAAGAAAACTTATTCTATATTAATTATTTTTCCTCCCTCTGGTGCTGCCGTTGGGGATTGGTCTGGCGGTGCTCACCGCACCTCTGGTTGCGGCAGGCCTCCGTGGGGCTTCCCCGCTCAGCCGGGTACGTGGGGGATGCCCTTCCTTCTTTCCTTCGTTCTCTTGATTTCCGTCATGGGAGTGGGAGCTGCCACCTTCACGGTGGCCAACGAGACCGACCTTCTGCAGGTGTCAGGTGAGGCGGCACCGCTTGGTCCGGTGCCGTGTGCTATTCCGCCTCGTCTCCACCGGCGGGAGCAGAGGCGGCAGGGCCTCTATGCAGCTCCGGTGCCATGGCATCCCGGGCCGCCGCCGCCTGCGGTGTTGTTTGAGGACGGTCCTCCGCTGTCGCCGGCATCGTCTTCAGATGACGAGGCACCACCGTCGGGCAGCACTTGGCAGCACCCCGGTGCGGTGCAGCCTCCCGTGATCGACGAATCGACAACACCGAATCCGTCAAATTCTCTGGCGAATGATTTTTCAGTGATCGACACCAAGGTTACACTTTGGCCGCACCGCGTTGCTCCGCCGTGCTACTGCGGGCTACTACGGTGATCGATGTGGTGAAGGTGCTCCTCTGAACTTTGACCCCGAGTAGATCTCCTTCTGGCTCTGGCAGTGCACCACTTTCTGGTGGTGTACTGAGATGTACTTTGACCTCAACACGGTCTTCAATTTGGTTTGATTTACTTTGACAACTTTATATTCTTCAATCTGATTTGCTGGTGCAGACTCTTTCAGTAGTTTGGCAGGACACTCAATTGCATGTATGCTTTTGCTCTTGTACTAGCTAGAGGGTTCCAATTTGTGTATCAGAATGGCACAGTTGGATTAGCAGTTAGGACCTGTCACCCTAGCTCCTGCCCTAACAACTTGCACTTCTGACTCTCCTAGCCAGTCACCACCCACAGTGCTGGGGTGGTGTGCTGGAATCTGTATAGGGAGCCCTGACTGGGAGTCCCTATGACAGACCCCTAGGCCAACACTGGACTGCTGACCGATCTGTAGGCTCGTGCTGTGACACACGCTGTGTCACAGGTAGGCTAGACTCCGTTACCGTTGCGAGACCGTTCGGGGTATATCTAGCTTAGGGTTTATATTATTATGGGAGTTTATCCGGACACAGTTCGAGACCCTCTGATATCTAGTGAACTAGGATATTCCGGTAGCCGGTGCTCAAGGAATGGTATACATTCCTTGACGCGACCATAGTACCGTGCTTGCTTAACGTGCGTGCTTACTTAAGCATAGTGCAAGGCATACGATAAGTTCCAGATAAGTTCAACCGGGTGAAACGCGAATGGCTGCAGATTTCAGCGCTCTCCGCAAACCCAAACCCGATGGCGGCATCTGTTGGATATACCCCTAAGACCCGGGATATATTCACTCAGTGGTAGTTTTCTCAGAATGTAAGAAAGTTGATAAGTTAACCCGTTATATGGGCATAAACAGTTAGGGTTCTGGTTCGGGTGACAATCATAAACATTTCTACGGGAAGAGTCACAAAAGTAAGCTGCCACGGTCCTATACGGACTGATATGAGACGCGGCTGCTATTGAACAGTAGCAAGCACGCGCAAGTATTTGGTGATGGGGTATGAGTGCAGCAAACTGGTAGACCAGAAATGCCTGCTTGAGCCCAATACTCCTCATTCACCTCAATGCCCTCACGCGCCATACGCGTTACCGCCATCGGGTTGTGAACCCGAGGGCATTGGGTGAACTACCCACATCGGCTGGTCGATATAGCCATTGACGCTCTCTCGATCTTATTAAAGCGGAGGTGACACGAACGCAAACAAACGAACAAACCAGAACGTATCCCAATCCGGCATCGTATGGGTATCGAACGACGAACGTGTCACGAAGCAGTGCAGTGCAGTTCTTGGGTAGCGCTAGCGTCATACAGCAATTTCATGACCTAATCAAACGTGCATTTTCGATGACGACGATGACTCGAAAATTACGCCAGACACTGTGTATAAAATTATTTTCGATTTGACGGTACAATTACATGTACACAGTCATCGGACGCAGATAAATCGGCGTTGGGAAGCTCGAGACAGTTTGAAACTGTTTCTGAATCACTTTCGACTTCCGTTCACTTCAAAATACACCGCTGTTGTTGACCCGGGTCAGCAGCAGCGGTGTATTTTTTATCATATATTATTGCACGGGATACCATACAGCATATCACAGTGCATATATGCATACACTCTTCAATTGCGAACTCACGGTCCAACTGCACGTGATCAGCTTCGCCTAAGGTTAGCCATCCGCACTACAACGCGCCCGCACGAACAAACGTAACCACAAACTTGTATTCAAGTAGCTTGTGTCACGCATAATAAACAAGTTTATAGGTTGCCAGGTTCGGTTCATTTCACTTGAGTGGATGAACAATCTACGTGACCTAGGCGACTCCCCGGAATACCGGTGCTCAAGGAATGGTATACATTCCTTGACGCGGCCATAGTACCGTGCTTGCTTAACACTTAAAGGGCGAATTCAGATTTTGCAGTATAGGATCAGTATGAGCGCGGAAAGTGCCATAACTTCTACGTTAGTCACCTACTTGAGATGTATGAAGTATTGGTATGTTGCATAAGGGTAAATGCAATATCAATACCCAATGAATGCAACAGCAATATCCAACCACTCATGCACCTGCATGCATGCAACAACATTTTACTGCAACACCACTCATGCATAAGCACGAATGCAGCAACACCGCGATGCAACACTGCCCACGCACCAGGATGGTTTTATTGTGGAGCCAAGGCTTACCTTGCTGGATACTGGCTGATGCACGGAACGCCGGGAAGGAGGCGGACGTCACACAAGCACCAGCACGCAAGTTCTGCCCAAGCAGTACATAAGGTAAACTAGAATATCCAGCACAAGCTATGCTTCAATGAGGCACGGCGAGACGAGTTGGGGTTGCAGTGGTGAAGCTGAAGCACTATTCTATTGATCCCTATTGACTGCATTGTGGAGCCAAGGCTTATCTTTTTGGATGCTGGCTGATATTGATGCACGGAACGCCGGGCAAGGAGGACGTCGCACAAGCACCTGCACGCAACTCCAACGCAAGTCCTACATCAGGTAAGCTAGAATATCCAGCACAAGCTATGCATGGCGAGACGACTTGACGATGCAATGGTAAAGCGGATGCACTCCTCTATAGATCACCGCGCAGTGCTCACGCTGATGCACGGTTCTATCGATCCTTATGCAATGCTCAAGTAACGCGAGACTCATCGCAAAGCCGGTGAACTTAATCGTATGCAGCACACATTCAGAAAAACCGGAGTGCACACATCAGCTCTCCAAAGAACGCATTTTCGTTTACATCATCACGTTTTGGACCGGGTATCCAGAAGGCAAGGATAGCGACAAGCTCGGATCAGGCTGCTGAGTCGGACTTTAACAACAGCTTTGCCGACATAAGTGGGGCGCGCACCTCCGTACCAGGAAAGGGGAATTGACTTATTTGTTAAAATGACACTCCAAGTTGACCTGGGTGCACTCGCGGCGCTTACTCAATTGAACGCACACCTGCACGGCATAGCCAACACGCGTGGCTCACATTCGTTCACAGACAACGATCCAACAAAGGGATCCGAACGGGGTTGGACGCGAGGTCAAAGCAGGCCACAAGGAACGCACGTGAGGAGAGGCGCAGGATCATACGCACGTTAGTTTACCTTGCAGTTGAACTATTTCTTGACTCCGTTGTATGCAGTTTGATAGCCCGCAAGCATCTGCAATCCCCCACGTGACATACGAGGTCAGGCACCAAGCTTGACGAGACAACCTCCATCCGTGAAGGAGCTATCAGAAGTGACGATCGCAGGACAGGCATGACCCGTGGAGGCAAGGAGACCTGGTGATACACAACCGCCATATGTCCGGCAGTTTGTTAAAAGAGCCGAATTAGGCTACGAAATCTACGGCGTTTATTTTATATATATTGATCTGCTGCTGAAAATAAATAACAAGAGAAAGAGATGAAACGCAGAGAGGAAACGTGAAGATGGAAAGCTGAGGGGAAATAGCGTGCCAAGCGAAGACAAACATATATACATCTGAAGAACTTACGTTGAGAAGAAAGCGGGAATGGCATAGGAAGTCGAGAAGCTCTCTTGAAAAGGCGTGGCATTCGTTTCACATTCTTCGATTACCTGTCTCAATCTGAAAACATATCTACATATCTGAATCTCACATATTTCCACTTCAAAGAAGGGTCACCGTCATCGGACGTCCGAACGCCATCTTCGGCCATCTTCGAAGAACGAAACCTCGGATCATATGATCGCGTGGCGTTCTTCGGCTTCTTCGAACCCCGGTATATGTACTATATATATATATATATATGTAGTTGAACATCTGTTACCATCACATGTCATGTAATTTGATACGAGTGTTCAAATCACGAGTGTTCAAAGCATTTTCCAGCAAGTTTCCCCATTCTTCTTGTGCATACTATTCAGGAGATCTATTTACAGCATATTTACAAGATCGATTGTACAGAAGAATTCATGACAACGGGGGCATATGCGCATGCCCCCAAACGCATAGTGAAAGGGAGCTGCTTCAAGCAGTTCCACTCAGAGCATGCCAGCCAATAGCTCCTTGGTCCCGAACATTACTGCTGCAAATAAAGATAAGCGTAATGCTGCCGGCTGAAACCCCTTGTAAAAGGCTTGGATACCACCTTCGCGTGCCATTGCAAAAGCCATCTTGTGCACCTCGATTTTGGACTGAGAGCTCATTATGCGCGATTTAACCGTATCTACTGGCAAAACCACCACAGTAGTAACTAACCCAGCCAAAAAAGCGGCATACGCGGCCACCATTGTGTGATTCGCTCCCGGAGTGAAGCTTAAAAGAATTTCATTGAAAGCGTCAAATGCTGGGAACTCCACTGCAGTCACAAGAGCACCCCGTGCCATGTTCGGTGCCAGGCCGGACATCATCCCACCCAGTCCCTCGGTCTTCAGGATGCTTCTGTACGCCTCTAGAGATGACGTGTGCTCACCGCCCTGCATTCGAACTTTGGCGACGTCGGTGGGATTTGCAACTATGGTCCCCAAGATTCCAGTGAGTAAGCCTGCGGATAGGAGCACGATAGGGGCCGGCGCGAAGCTCAAGGCGAGCCCAAGTTCCTTTATAGGTGCATAAATGCCCAGCCGCACGCCTCCATACACTAGCTGGCGCTGACAACCCGCTGACACACCGTTCCAGAGCGAAGTCAAACCATCCTCATTCACGATAGTGGCCGCAACGCTGCCCAGATTTTGCCCACTTCCCACTGCACCTGCCATGAGTTGCCCCAAGCCTCTTGATGAGTCGGGCATTCGCATCCAGGTCTGATACTGCTTAGCTGTACACGACTCACATCAGCACACGTACTAAGCAAGACAGTAGGCTTAACGAGGAAGATGTGAACGAACCTTGATCCACTTGCAGCCGCACTTTGATCGTGTCAAGAGGGCACGTTGTAACTTCTGCAAGGCAGCTCGCAGCTGCGCCGATAATGAACCCTCCAAGGGCGGAGTGTCCGAGCAAGGCGGCCCAGTGATAAACAAGGTGAAGCATTTGTACTGATGCATCAGCGCCTATCTCTGAGAAGCACACCAAATATCCAAGTTTTCAGAAGAAGCTCTCGAAGCCGCGAATGCCTCCTATTCTACGTTCCAAAATAACCTGCTGATTCCATGACTTGAACTGGACGGAAGTTTTACAGGTGCCATAGACAGCTCTATGGCTGGCCGAAAGTTTTACAGGTGCCATAGACAGCTCTATGGCCAACACTTTCGGTTTCTTGAAAAGGGAAGTCCCGCTGAGCCCACAGCCTCACCTGACTGACTGGTCAAGAACAGCGCAGATAGGACCGTGAAGACTTGCGCTACAGTCTGGTCTCGGTTCTGTTGAGAAACACTGCCTTCCTGCTCGGAAACTTCCGCACTAAAAGTCTCGACCGCTGGCCTGCTATCGGATGTCGGCCCCTGTGCTTGATAACTCCGTTCCAGCGCTTTCACGGTAGAATCCGCAACTTTCCGTTCCTCGCGCGCTCTTGAGATTTCAAAAGTACTTCTGCAGGTGGCAAAAGCGACACGGGATCAGCAAAGCTAAACGAAACTCCTGAAAAATATCGCACTATTCGTTGATTATTATTTTCCTGCAACAACTTACCTTGCTTTCGCTTTAGTATCCAGAGTGAAAGTGGAAGGCTCATAGAGCGCTTCATCTTGCTTGCTCGTAGATGTGTACTTGGAGGCGACCTTCGGTACCCGTGCACTTACTCTCAAGATGGTTTTTCCTGTCAACAAAAGCGACTGTCGACTTCAAAGAAGCTGCTAGAAACAGGTCAACTTACAGTCGTGCACGTTCAGCGATGCAGAAAACATCTCTCCCCAAAATTGTTTAGACATATAGAGTAGCGCGCACCTCTCTTAGGCAGCCTGTGGTCTCGCCGCAGCTCTGTCGTTCGCCCTGAAAATTCCCCCGTAACCATCCTGCCCACATCGCATGCTGCTAAACTCGTGTACCTCATGCTACTTCGACGATGGCTTTTTATTCTATATATTACGGTGCTGTGAAAGTTTTACAGTTTGATCCTCTTCAAAATAAAAAAGGCTGCAACGCTTCCTTCGATATAAAATATTGGGTCTTTCCCTCTATAATATTGACTTGTATCTGCTGACCAAGACGAAACACCGCACTGGTTGGCAACTTAGCAGGTCGATTCAGCAAAAGATTTTTGCCACGACGGAAGTGGAAACTGCGCAGTGCCATTGGACTATATTGTCCAATCGCATGTCATTATTCTATGCTGAGTCGGAACTGTGCACTATATAATAACTATGTCGAATCCTTTTCTTTGCCCACGCTCGTCCTTGTTGATGTTAGGCACAGCTCAGCATTCAGGCGGCGGATCGCGCTTGCAAAGATAATTTCCAGACACCGACAGTTTATGATAAACAAAGCTAAACGTAAAGATCAAAAGAATCGAAAGAATCTAGGATCAAGGATGGCCAGTGGCAAGCTGGCGGAGGCGCAGTCGGTAGCGGCCCTAAAAACCTCTGACGTGACACGGTAGGCGGCCTCGTAGGCGGACGAGCAGCTCATACCTCTAACGAAGGGCGGGCTCCCAGGGGAGGGGGCCGCATGTTTTTCGTCGTCCCCAGGGGGCGCGAAGCGCCCAACGTTGGGACGCGGAGCGTCCCCCAACGACGTTGGCCCCGAAGGGGCCTGAAAAAAATGATGGGGGGCGCGTAGCGCCCAACGTTGGGACGCGAAGCGTCCCAACGATGTTGGGCACGGAAACGAGAGAGGGGCTCGGGGGCGCGAAGCGCCCGCGTGATGGCCCCGAAGGGGCCTAAAAAAATGGGGGGGGCGCGAAGCGCCCGCGTGACGGCCCCGAAGGGGCCTAAAAAAATGGGGGGGGCGCGAAGCGCCCGCGTGATGGCCCCGAAGGGGCCTAGAAAAATGGGAGGGGCGCGAAGCGCCCGCGTGATGGCCCGAAGGGAACCTAAAAAAATGGGGGCGCGAAGCGCTCAAGGGATGGCCCTGAAGGGGCTTGAAAAATGAGGGGTGCGCGAAGCGCCCGTTGATGGTCTCCAAAGTGGCGGCCTAGGGGAAACCGCTGAGGCCTGAGGGGCGCGCGCGAAGCGCTATCTAGAAATGCCCTCTAAAAATTCGAAATTGTGATGAATCGGAGTTTCACCCGTAGTGATCGTATGCCCCTCTTTTCATCCCCGCAATATGTAGCGCGTAATACCTCACCTTTAAGAGAATCGACGATAAGAGACCAGCCAGCGTTTGGGGGGGTCGCGTTTTTTACGATGACCCTGAGCCTTTTCAAATCGTTAAGAGAATGGGTCCAAATAAGAGAACGGGAGCTGGCTAGATGAGGAAATATGGTTGGGAAACCATGTTAAACCATGTATTAAATATGGTATGGTCGCAAATAAGGAACAAACCTGGCTATCGCTGACCTTATTGGATCGCGCTTCGTTAAGCGCCGCTGGCGTGTTGGGGGGCGGGGGGGGGTTCACTTTTTTCCGATGAGGCTGGCTGACCGCATATCCCTGTTCTCTTAAATATGCAGTATTACTGTAGTAATATTGGGTTTCTCATGAGTTGTCACCTTGTCTCACGCAACCTTAAGTTATCCGTGTCTTCACCATTGAGGCTCTGGATACTTTGTTTCGGCATATAGTTATCATGTGCGACTATGGTTGGCGCACGTTATACTGCATCGCTCGTTTAGATAATTCGTGCTTATTCCATCGTATTCGCATCCCGTGTGGCCAACTTTATTTTGAGTATGCTAGTCATTTCAAGTATCCCATACCGTTAGTTGTAGCTAATGTCTTTGTATCAAATCGATACCGAGAAAGTTTTATAACTTTTATTGGTGTAATAATCATGTCAACGATCTAATTTATCAAGATGGACACGGCCCGATACATCATGACTCGGAATCGATTGTTGGGACAATCATAATTAATCGGGTTAATAATGTTTACACCTATAAAAAATGTTTCAATTTGGGATATACAATTATGAATAATTGTCGTAATTACTTCTGCAACTAAAAAGTTCACCAGTGGCAAGGGAGAATAATTATGATAATCAAACCGGTTTCAAAGGGGAAGTAATCGAATCGATTGCATAACCGGTTTGGAAAATGAAACTAATTCCTACTTTCCAATACATTACTTCTTATTCGTACTAGAAAGATGTCATGGTGGATTGTCATTCAGGCTTGCCAACTTTCGTTTGCGTTTATTACTAGTTTGCCATGCGTGGACGGGGCAAATTTCCTTATGTTTGCCGGGTCTGCCGATACGGCGTGTTCCAAAACTAACAAAAACTGCTTTTTTCCTCATTTCGAACTTGATATCCACACCGCAAAGTTGGGGATCGCATTGTGGTCGACCTTCCGTTACCATGTTGTCAAGGGCAAGCTGAGCGTCTTGAGGTGTGGCCGAGGAGGGATCCTGTGTGCGACAACCTCCTTCCTTCCTTGAGACCCTCATCGATGGCAAGCGAGCTTGGTACTATGGCATACTTCTATTTGGGAGGGCAGATAATGGACTGCATGCAAATCCATGACTCAAGGCATGCAGGCGTAGTGGTTGGGATGAGGGAGCAGGCATGGACCTGTGCGTCGGTGCCATGGATATTTGCACAGCAGTGATCTTGCAAAAGTTGGAATGGCCGGGATGCAGGTGCTGAAGCGCACCCGGCCGGATATTTGCACGGCAGTGATGTTACAAGAGTACGAATATGGGTGATGAGGCGCACTTGGCCGGATATTTGCACAGCAGTGATCTTGCAAAAGTTGGAATGGCCGGGTTGCGGATACTGAGGCGCACTCGGACTGATATTCTAACGGCAACGATTTTGGACAAGTGGGGGTGACACGAATGTGGGTGCTGAGGCGCACCACGCCGGGTATTCGCACGGCAGCGATGGCGATGGCAAGGATGCGGGTGCTGATGGACTTCGGGTTACTACTTAAGAATAAATGGCCGAGAAACAGGGCACTCAGCCTCAGCATACGTGCGTTTTTTTGTGGTGAGTGGGTGTGTCAACGGAATCGCACCTCTGAGCTTATTTCTCAAAATGTCTTAGCATGACTTGGTGGAGCTTACTGGCTTGGCGTGCCATCGTACGCCTCTATTGACCTTATGCACACCACCCAGCCTAGCGCAAACTTTAACTTGATCACGTTCTAAGATGGATCTGCTGAACCTCGAAGATGAAACTGGATGGCGCGGGTAGCCGGTGTACGTGGTGCGTGGTATCACAGCGCGCCATATGTCACAGGTTGCCAGGCAAGAAAGTCAAAACTGAAAAATAATGGACAAAGCGGCGTGCGTGCAAGATTTCCTACAGGTTCTTCGAGCACGATATGATGCGAAGAGCTGCTCAACAAAGGAGTGCGCGCACAATCGTGAAACCCGTGGGTTGAAATTTTGGGTTGCGCCCGAAGTTCGCGACTGCGACTGCACTTTTCCACCGCGGAATCTACGCACACGACAAGTGGAGCGCCGCGTTTCGACTCAACCTCAGTAGTCTAATCGAGGAGAAACTGCTATTAGAGGAGAAGCAGAATTTTGAAATACACCAAAACACGCAAAGACATACACAAAAACATACAAATGATAATAATAATAAAACATTTACGCTAGCAGAAGGGACAAAGTCCTGAGAGTGCGGTAACCCTGCAAAGCAGGCTAGTGAAAACACTAGGGGCTACTCCCTCTACTATAGCGCGCCCACAAAGGGGCTCATCCCACTTTTCAGCAGGGTGACATCTAGAGAAAAAGCTAGGTGCTAAGCAAAAAACTCTAGAAGATGGAGAAGCAGCCATGGCCGGGTGAGTGGAGGGGTGGCTGAAACTAGGCGGTGGGGAGGGAAGTCGAAGAATTAAGGGGGTATTTGGAGACGATGAGGAAGGAGGTCAGGGTGGGCGGAGGAGAGGGGGGGGTGGTGGGGGAGGGGAGAGGGGGGGGGCCCCTCCCTAAAGGACAAATGACCACGCGCACCTGCAGTCACGGGTGTTCGGCAGAGCTGATTCACCGGCAGACTTGAACGCGTTGGCTAGGGCGGTTCGAAGTAAATATATGACTCTACTTACTCCCTTGGTACATCGAAATCATTGTATGTCTGGAAGCAAGTTTGGGGCGTTGAATAGGTTCTCTTAATTTCACGGGGCACGGGGCACGGAACCGAAGTGCTCGATCTGCGCGCAGCTAGAAAAACATATATTGCACGTGTGAATGCCACGACTTCGAAAATAAATATCCAAAAACATATATGTATTCTATGTTAACAATTTCGGAGAATCTGATCTTCAAGAACTCACTGAACTGTCGAAAGTAATCCGCGTTTCTATTGTTCTAGTGTCACGGTTGTATGGGTGGGTTGTGCCAGTTGAAATTCCGAAGTTCGACTTTATTTTACTTCGTCTATTTAATGATAATCCGTTAAATATAATTTTACCGATGACATCCGAAGATTTGGACAACAGCGAATGAGGAGGCTGGACTAAACTCATCGTTCAACGAGAGGGCTTGACTAAAATGCCTGGGGAACCACGAGATATTCGCTACAGTAATCACTCACCAATAAGAAATAGTAGCAATAAGAAACCAGCCAGCGTTTGGGGGGGGTCACAACTTGACGAAATTTGCTGGCTAGCTTTAATTTCTTAAGAAATTGGCCAAAATAAGAAATCAAGGGGCTGGCTGGCTTGAATCATAGTGAAAACTAGTTAAGAAATTTTGGCTGGATTATTTGGTGGGTTTACTTGATTTAACAAGGATTTTGATGCTTATACACAATTTATCTCAATAAAAATATCATACAGACTGTTGAAGTTGTTCGAACGGAGGTGCAAACGTTGGCTGGTCGGCGAAAAGTGACTTATCAACTATCACATGTCTGCTCACGGCTTTCAGGATCCATACTAAAATTTTACCACTGTGGCCGTCGCTGAGTGCCAATTTCATGATAGCTGGCTGCCTCCTCCTTAAGCAATAAGAATAAGAAATTGGCTGGCTGAGCTACGAAATCGGGATTTCTTATTCTTAGCAATTTCATAGGTCGCTGGCGCTGGCGGGGGGGGGGTCACAACTTGACGAAATTCGCTGGCTGACCCCATATTTAGGACTTTCTTATTGGTGAGTGATTACTGTATTCGCACCGACGGTGCCTGAAGGTATTTCAATGTAAGCGGCTGCGATCTTACATATCATTTAGTAAGCGGCTCAGATAGGCGGACATCTCCTCCTCCCCTCAACCGAATGGGTATTATCTGAATCTGGCCGTGCAATTACGATTCCAGAGATCAAGATACGACACAAGGTACAAACCACTTACAAAATACCTTCGTCGCTCCCAAGGAATATATTCGGACCTTCCGATGTATAAAACATCGGACGGTTTATCCTAATGGATCTGGTCGATCGAACGTGGATGCCGATAATCTCAAGGTGTCGTCAGGGTGTTGTCATGTCTTTTTGCTTTTGGCTATCGCGATAAATGCCATTTTGCAAATCTGACCGTTAGATATATTCGTCACATCGGGAGGATGATATCCAACGGTCAAGACTTTACAAATATACGCCATCTGGCACGCGCTTCGCGAGAAGCAAGTGAGTCCTAAATCCCGAGTCTTGAGTCCCGAGTCTGAGGCTCTGAGCTCTGGAAACATGATCGAAATCAAATGGCGAATGTAAAGATAGAGCCGGAATATATACTATAAATGTTATTTTACGTCTCTTGTTTTGCCGTAAATGTAGAGGTCACATGGTACAGTGGTGGACTCGTTTTCTCGAATTAGATTTCACCGCAAATTTCATTTTTAATAGGTGTAGCAAAGAATTAATTTCAAAACATTCTGGAGGTGAAATTTGCATAATGACCCCCTTATTTTTACTGCTTGGCTAGGATCCAAGAATGGTGAGTCAACGTTGGTCAAGTTGGGCCATGTTGCAAAGTTCGACGTTGTACGAAATTTCAACCGGTTGCATCTTTACCATGAAATTTTGAGTCTGGCAAATATGGAAATTGTTATCAATATATTTTAATTCGTGACCGTTCCCTTAAATATCTTTGCGGATGATAAAACAATTACGCTGTTTGCTAGGGCAAACGAAGCCATCAAAGTGCAAGCCGCGGTAGTCCCCAATGAGGCACTGCAAGGCGCCTTCTTAGCTATTTATAGTGAAGGATTGTCTTAATGGAATTAAAAATAAATGCAATAATTTTCACGAATTCGCGGCACGACTACACTCGATCGGTTTATTTAGCGAATTCATTAACGGGGTGGTGGGTAGGTTAATTTACTCGAAATAAATTTATTAATCTAACTCTCAATCTCTCACGCTGACCCAAAACTAGGACGTTTAATTGAGCTCAATTTGGTGCGAAACACTCCCAAATTATGCCAATATGACCCCCGCTCCGACCGTCCAATTGTTATCGCGACATTCCCTCGGTGGGTACCCGACAATTCATGCATGTGAGTATGCACATCGTGTGGATGAAATCGCGAGTGGGCTATGTTGCATGCGCATTGATCAGTTTAAACGGAACAGCACGGGAGTTAAAGTTTCGAGTTAATTGACTACCGTACGTTACGTTAGACAGGTGCATTTAGGGTTAAGACTTGTTCATTGCTCAAGATTTCATATAGTACGTTCCTTATGATCATTTTATCATGAGCGATCGTGCCCAAAGTACCGCAAGGGGATGCGATAGGCGTGCTCGCGCTTATCCGGAGGCTCTTCTCGAATAAAACACGAACGAACCGTTTGCGGCTCCACTTCCTTAGCGTCAAGTTGCCTTTCACTCTCTTAAAAGCAGACATCTTCTCGACTTGATCTCCAAACTCGGTCGTTGAAGTATAATTATATTATAGTGCGATGTGCCAGGAATCGGACAGGATACACGGAAAATCTCCACTAAACGTTGTTTCTCAGAATGTGTCAAACTATTTAACAAACTTGCCTGTTATATCGGACTTGCGGGATTAGGGTTCAGGACCGGCAATCGACGGCCCATACTGTACCCTCTACGATAGGAAGTCATACGGCCAGTGACACAGGCAGTGTGTTACTGCCAGCACACGCACTGTCACCTAGGGTGGTGACCGGCGGAGTACGGTATTGAACTTAATTAAGAACAATCACCTAACCCGCTTCGGTGTAAACGGATTGCTCATCAGAGGAAGGCTTGTCCATTGATGGCAGGGCGGTTCCTGAAACTAAGACAGTGCAACAGCCTAAGCTACTGGCATATTGCTTTCTACTGCAGAGTTCCGATACATTACAAAACCCTAAACTAGCCCATATTGGGGCTTCCTTGCACATCCAGGAACGAGTGCAATCGTCTACTCAGCAAGCACGCCATGATAAACTTTCTAACCATTAATAGGTTATGGAACTATATTTCCAGCACGCAGTCTCAGTATCATGGTTCCCCCAAACACAAGCTGCGGAGGTGTTGTAACATCATTCGCGGAAGAAAATGGAGAACCGCCAATGTCAAAAGTCTCGATCGAAGTTGTCGACGAATTCAATGTGGACGCCATCCCCCATCAGCACCACCGACCAGTCTGGCACTTGGGGCACTGGCACTTGATCCGGGTACTCCTCCAGACCGAAATGATTTAGGGTTTTAGGGCTTCTCAGGGTGCTAGGGTCTAGCCACTAGAACTCGAACCCGATCACATGACTTTGATGTATCGCATCTATGCACGTCGATATGGTGAAATGTTCGCTACGTCGCTCAAATAGCCCCCCAATGGCCTAAAATCGCTCAAACTCCGGGAGCTACGCATCATCGGCGTTGCGGGTCCCCACACCTCAGTGCGAATATGAGATGATATTATATAGCAACAAATTACTTAGTTTGATCCACGATTTTAAAATATTAACTTGGTTGGACAGGGGCAAACCGTATGGGAGAAAGAGCTTTCCTCGTTAACTTGAAATTGCATATTTAATAAATCGCATTTGTACATGCCTTTTGTAAAAAGCGACAGAGACACAATCTCACAAACCTAAACCACCTTGACAGGACTGTCGTCTGTCGACCATGAGCGTGATAATGCGAGCGGCGAATATGTGACTCACCAGTCATTGCCCGCGATATGCCACTGTCCTGGACGTAGGTTTGCGTTTAGATACGTATCACAATAACGAACGTTTTTAGTGAACGTTGTTAATGTTACAATTACAGTCCCGAATATTCGGATAGTCAGACCGGCAGCTTATTGCGACATATCGACCGACTTCTTGCACATTTGATATTTCAGACCTCTACTCGCGAATCGATAATTATGAATTGCAGATTCGATAGGAATCTGTTGCGTCAGGGTCCTCGTCCTTAACATACGATAGTAGTCTTTAAAAAGCAATTTCAGCCGTTGTAACTTTTATGACCGGACTGTTGATCTTTGGCAACTATGTAGCTGCGTTGGAAAGTTCGAATGGCGAACGTTATTATCCCTAGCTCCATGTACATGGTTTCTCCGCATCGAAATGATGACGTCATGCAAAATCGATCCAAGCTCCTAAGTTACTTGTAGACCTCCGAAAATCCCGCATTCTACGGTACAGACGACTTTTTTGTGCAATGTAAGACACATGCCGTGGACTCAATAAAACCCAGTTGGCAGAAAATATTCGGAATAAGCGACAATGATACGAACCGGTGAACAAAGGGGAGGGGTTTCAAACGGGGTTTCGAAACCCATCCCTTCCGAGACCCGGTCAGCAGAGGTCCCGACCAAATTTATACATATATCACGGCACACATCACATATCGATTAGTTGCACTAGTTGTAAGGGGTGTCCCCACCTTTCATTTGTGCGCGCCTATCAATGCCCTTACCCGAACAGTCTACAGGCTTAACAACCGGCTCGCAGGTCACGGTTTTTAATGAAACCCTGCGAGCAAAACCAAACTTAGACGTTGAAACGGTCCCACATACAGAACGATATACCCAAGGATAGCGGTTACCGATCTACTACGGGTATATCTCCGATATATATATATATATATGACCACTTCCGCGACTCAGATGGGATGGATTGACTGTTTTTTGTACTCACCCATATGGTGCACGATTCCTATAGTTTAGCATTTTTGAGAACCAATTTTCATGTTGAGAATCCGATATTTGATGTCCACATATGTCAGTTGCATGTTACCACAACCCTAATTTGGGTTTAAAGGTCCCAAAATGGACTCAAATTGCAGTTTTAGCCACATTTTAGCAACTTTCACCTTGATTGCGCCCATATGGGGCGCGATCCCTACGGTCTGGCATTTTTGAGAACCAATTTTCATGTTGAGAATCCGATATTCGATGTCCGCATATGTCAGTTGCATGTTACCACAACCCTAATTTGGGTTTAAAGGTCCCAAAATGGACTCAAATTGCAGTTTTAGCCACATTTTAGCAACTTTCACCTTGATTGCGCCCATATGGGGCGCGATTCCTACGGTCTAGCATTTTTGAGAACTACCTTTAATGCTGAGAATTCGATATTTGATGTCCGCACATGTCAGTTGCATGGTACAATAACCCGAATTTGGGGTTTAACCTCTTAGCCGGTAGCCGTTACGATATCGTAACAAACCACCCGCGGTCCTTTTGGTTTCGCATGCACGTGTGCTCACCAAAAAGGGTTAGACGAACTCTAGACATGATACAACCTAGGGTATGTGTGCATAGTGAGCATGCATGCATCACTCCATGGCAGATTTGTATGGGATACACATACACTCTTATCATATTCATAACATTTTGAATTCTTTTAATCGACGGACGGGCTGATATAATATGTATATCAGAAACCAAGGTAAATACTGAAAACCTAGCATTAATTAAAACCCTAATGACACAAAAAGGAATCCAATTTCGCACGTCTCATGTAAATGAAAGAGCTTCCATTGGTTCCATGATCCTATGGAATCCGAAAAGTTTACCACTATCCACCTCGGTCACCACAATCGATGGAGATGCAAAGAGAGCAGTAATGACCAAATTTTCAGGAAATAACGGTTTTGAGCTCTACATAGCCAGCGGTTATATGAATGATGCTACATTAGTAGAGGAACAAGTGGAATTATATGACACACTTACTGACTGGGCAGGGAAGGCAGGAAATAATCCAAAAAAGGCCTACGTAGAGATAGGTGACAAAAACTGTACCATTACCCCAAATCAGCGGGTATCAGGTGGAAGTTACATGTCATATCAAGAGCATGTCGAAAAGAATAAGCATCTTTTAACTTATTTCAACAATGACAGATGTTCTCTTAATGAACTGATAATGGACCGTAATCCAAACACGGAAATTTTCACACATGTCATATCCAAAAACTCAAAAGCAAAACTCACCCATATCATGGCCAACACAACTATGGCAGAAATGACAGTTAAAACAGGATGGACGGAGGAAAACCCTTATATCATCTCCGACCACGGGATAGTATGGGCTGAATTTAAGCTCCCTCAAAACGACACCAAATTGGAGATTTTCACCGATACAACATTGCCAACACCTAGATTTAATGGTGCCAAGGAAACCACACATGATGAGTACCCAGGGTACCCAATTAGAATGACAAACAAAAATAAGGATACAAAAAGGAAAATAAACAAGAAAGATATTGTAGGACTTCTCGAAGCAAACGGATACTGCACAAATGAACTTGTGCACGCGTGCATCAATAAAAACAAAGCTAGAGCATCTATCAGCACCATCAAGGGTGACACCACTGATCTCGACCTTAAACGGGATAATACTGACGGCAGCCCCATAACAGTGAGCAAGCTCATAGCTAAAAATAAAGAGACAGACACCATAGAACAATGTCTAAAATGGCACAACAAACCCAAGGAATGGTGGATTCACCTAAATAGCCCATGGCATGCAGCTCACTTACTCTCTAGAGGAAAGGGGATGCCGGAAGGTGGTCTAAACTTAGGCCATAACGACAAAGATAACATCTGGCATATAGGTTTGCCTCACCTTCTAAATAAGAAAGATGTAAATGCCTATCTCAAACGACACCTTTCATTCAGCTCACTGGAAGTTAAGAAAATCACGAAATCCTACACAGATGAGCACATGACCAGCTGGAATATTCTTCTACATCCCCATATGCCTGCTAAATTCTGGAACCTGTACGGATCTGAGATGCATTCGGAAAAAATAGACTGCACCGCTCATCTATTTCAATACGCTACAGGCTGGGTGTCTTACACTGAAAGACTACATAGCACACTCGAAATGGAAAATGGATCGGAAGCAGCTAGAAACGGCGGCACTGGCCTCAAGGAAATGCACCCTGACGCGACATGGGATACCCTGCACACACTGGCACATCAGGCGGCAAGAGACGCCTTTGGCACCAAGAATCTGAACAAAACTGGGAAGTCCGAAAAACCATCAGCAGTATCTAACTATATATACAAATGGCTAAACACAGTACGCCGCACCATCAAATATTTGGATACAAGAACTCATGTTAGCAACATTCCAAAGCAAGCCAAAAAGGCTGCCCGCACGCTACCGTTTGCCTCGCTCCAACCCAAACACAATGAAGCAGCAGCCACATGGGGATTACGATTGCATGAAAATTATGTAATAATCAGAAATGCTTTTCAGAAAAGCAGAGACACAGACATTGAACGACGCAAACTCCGAGAAAAAGAAGCCCTGCAGCATCTTTTCTCAAATAACCTTTCGAGGTTTCTAGACACAGTCATGGGAAAGATGAAACCTACTGAAAAAGGTGCAGCCGCAACCCCAGGTAGTGATGGAAAGATACCTGAGACAAAAACAGAAAGACTAAACACAACACTAGATGAATACAAAAATAAAAAATTATTTTCTACTAACCCGACTGAGCCAGATGAACTCCCTCAGTGGCTTACTGACATTCTCAAGGATAGCCCTAAAATTCCCGATACGGCTGCCGCGAGACTATTGACAGAAATCACGCACAAAGAACTCCAACAAGCATACTCGGACTGTGGTATCTCTACAGCACCAGGACCCTCAGGGATGAGATACTCGCAGTGGATCAAGGGCCCAGAGAATTTTCAAGAGGTTACTGTCTCACTTTTTAACCACATTCTTATAACTGGGAAATTTCCAAAGAGTGCAAAATCTGGAGTCATCCTTCCAATCCCTAAAAATCCCTCTGCACCATGTACAATAGATAATTCTAGACCCCTCACAATGTTGGAAACGGGTCTTAAACTATTTAATACAATAATTGCTAACCGTCTCAAAACAATACTTAACACCCACCCCATTCTCTTTCCCATTCAAGATGCCTTTCTTCCGAATAAAAATATAGATGACTCACTCCAAATTCTGAATGAAGTAATTTCGGATGCCAATAGATACGACAAAGACCTCCACGTAGTTTACCTGGACCTCAAACAAGCATTTGACAGAGCTGAATTCTGGATGAGCAATTTAGCGCTCAGAAAGTTGGGACTCCCATCACAAATAATCAACATCATCTCAGACATTACCAATGATGCCTCTAGAATGGTACTCACTGAAGAAGGCCTCACGGATGAATGGTCCCTAGAATGTGGAGTTCCTCAGGGAGAAGTTTTGAGCCCACTAAGGTTTGTAGCCATTATGGACATTCTGGCAATTTGGTTAGCAAAAAGAGCAAACGGTGTAAACCCGACAGGAACCACATACGGATATGAACTGAACTCGGAACGCCATAGACCAGACAAACCAGGAAATAATGTTATTCCTCCCTCCCAAAACCTATTAGAAAAGGACACCACTTTAAATATCTTTGCACGGTTCTTTTGTGATGACATCATTCTTGTGGGGAAAACTAAAGACGAAGTACAAGACATGCTAGGTATAGTTAATGAATTTATGAGCTTCATTGGTATTCCCATCAATGTTAAGAAATCCAAATACTCTTACAGAAAGCGCATCAAACCTCAGGGCAAAACAGTAACGCGATATGACCTGTCCGATGATTTACTCATCTCAGGGGGACATCTGGAGCCCAATACAAATGACTCAAGTCCTTCTATTGATTCGAAATGGATACCCCCCGAGTCACCAGAATTCCTCGATTTCTCCAACAGCAAAGAGGTAAACAGATATCTCGGAGTATGGTTTGCACTAAATGGGGAATGGGACAAACAGGCGGAAATCCTTATCGACAGACTTAAATCTACCTTAATATCCATCCAACTGCAACACATGACTCTACACCAGCTAAGATATGTTATAAATGCGGTTGTAGTTCCGAGGATGGCATACCCCCTTAAAGTTACCTCAGCAATTGCCAACTCCTCAAAGAATGTCGCAATTGAATTAGACAAAATGATAGCTTCGTTTATAATTAAATATTTGGGCTGCCCAGTTGACACCAATCACCAAATAATCTGGACAGCAGTCTGCCAAGGCGGGTACGGTATTGATAGTGTCTTTGATGTTGTAACCGCGTCGTGTATTACCGAAACTATGAACACCCTGTGTTCTGCGGATGAACACGAATATTGGCAACACAACCACACGGACCGTATCACTGATCCCCACCTCATCTCACTATACCGTAGAAACAGCAATCTATGGCTTAAAATAATAATTCAAAACATGAACAACGAAATGGGTAAAAATGCCATCTCGGGTTTCCCCTTATCACACTATGCAACCTACAGTCACACTAAAGACAAACGCTTTAACTGGTTTAGGCGTACAGGTCACATTATGGCAAAACTTGGATACGCTATCGACTCTAAAAATTACCCTGAAAATGAAGCGGGTGAAACCACATTAATCACCACCCTTCCCAGACAACTCTACATGTCGAGGAATGTTACCTCCGCAATACAAAAATACAACCTCAAGCACACAGGTTCCTTTCTAACTCCCTGCGGTGGGATGTTAAAAAACTGGCAAGAAAGTAAAGGCTTTTTCAGGCTGAATGGTAATAGACCCCCTGGATGGCTAACCGAAATCGAAAAGGAAATGCTTCAAAACCCTGTAGATTTGGACCCACAGGCTAGATATGTCAAGAAACAATATAGAGACAACATAGTACCCCCGACACGGGTGAATTTCATTGGAAAGGAAATGGTGACCGAAATTCCATCTCTCTTATTCACATTACCAATATTGACTTAGAGGCCATGTCAATACAATATACAGAATACAGTAACAATGCCATAAACCCTAATGTCTTTGTCAGAATCGAAGGTACCAACAGTTTTAAATACGACTTTGAATATAGCATCACCAATGACGGTTGCATCCTAATTCCAGCAGGTTCTATTTTCGAATATAATGACCATATGGACCCGCCCTCTTCTGTCCTTGCTACAGTCAGTGATATTAACTCACACTTTGATTACATCTCAGACAGACAGTATGAGACCATTATTGCCAGAATGAAAAACAAAACTGCGGAGGAAGAAAGTGAATACAGCTGCCCTAGCGACTCGGAAGAAGAATCCACCCCCAACGCAGAAAAGAACAAACTAATGGAAGATTATGATATGGCAAGCGATGGTTCTCTATTTGCTGGAAAGAAAACAGCATGCAGTGGTGCAGCATATGCCATAAAAAACTTTGACAACGGGATGCCACTTGTTCGGAAGATGAATATCCCCCCCTCAAGAACTTTCTCCGCATCGGGGCTTCTTATCAAGGAAGATATCCAAAACCCGAGTAGCACATCTGCTGAAATTGCGGGACTGCGATTTCTACTCACAGAACAAAAAGAGAAACTCCTCAAATCTATTACTCCAATGGTACATGCCATTGACTCCATGGCAGCAATATCTGCTGTAACAAAGGATGGCAGGTCCATGAGTGCTCGGGACAAATTACGTGAAGCTAATCGCAGAGATGTGCAGGCTGTTCGCCTACTATTAGAAGAACTTGGATTTTACAGTGAAGGAAACCACAGCAAAATCATCCTCAAATGGATTAGGGGTCACAATAATGACAAAGTCCATGACAGAGTGGACCGTACTGCTAAAAGAGCCTCATTCAGAGGGGGCTGTCTAGACATCTCTCGCTACGACCCTGCCGAGGAACTACCCTTCTCGTTATTCTTTTTTGAGGTCCCTATCTTAGGCGATATCCGTAGTCACATTAGAAGAATTCAACGTCTCTCACACTATCATAATTGGAGAACCCTACAGTCTCAAGGGAAGTACTTGAGAATGCTCAACGAGAATAACACCGCCCCCACTAAAGATATTTCCAAAATAACACCTAATAAAGCTTTCACCGCTTCTAGAAGCAGAGAACTCCTGGGTCTCCAAGCCTCTCCAGCACGTTTATTTAAACTGGGGAAAATCGGGACTGAAAACTGCCCCTACTGCCAACAGAATACAAAATGCACCTTCGAACACATCCAACTTGAATGCTCAGGACATAATAATAGCTTGCATAGTCTTAGAACAACCCAAGATGGCGAACTAAGGAAAATCATTGCCGAAGAAATCTCAGAAAAGCCCAAACTACTAAACCCTGGAAAAGGTACCACATACATCAAAACAGAGCCATCGAAACTTTTTCCACTTGCTGACCTTAGACAGGAAATGAAGGAGGAATTATACTTACACGCTCTCCCGGAAGCTAGCATGTACCGACCATCAAGTTCAAAAAAGAATACCATTGCTGTGACCGCTAAACCTGAAGTGAACCATGTCACGGGGACAATTAAATATCCCGAACTCCAATATGTCCAGAAGAAAGAGTTTTGGAAACTTTTGGCCTGGCACCGCCTTTCCAACAAAGTAGTTCCATGCTCACTTGCGGAGTACTCGGATAGGGCACACGATATCCACGAAGCACTCAATGCATGTAAGTTTGAATCGGGGGATCCTAAAAATTGTTACGCAATCAGAAGAAGCCTCTTAGATATTTTGGTGGATGACAGGAACCTTGACAAAACGGCTGTGAACTTTTCTCCAACCCACTAAATGCCCACCCTAGAATTCACTCGAGAAGATGCATACCCACCACAAGAATGAAGAAAGCTCTCAGGCCCTTTTGCCATCATGGGAAAATTGGCTTTGATGGTCTCGCTTGGGATGCCTACGTGGATCCGATAACAGGCATCGGCAGAATCGTTTATGGAAATCCCCCCTTTGATGGGAAAGAAAAGGGCAAATCTTCGGCGGTTATGACTACCTTGGAAATGGGACATAAAGCGGCCAACACCGTCCCCGGATTTTCAGGAACATGGATTCTTCCGCTGTCTCCCAAAAACCAAAAAAGATGGTTCGACAAAGGTTTTAAACTTGTTTTCAGATTCCCGCATAACACTATTCCATTTATCCCACATGGTTATTGGACAGGTGATGACCCCTACGTTCTTCCAGGTGGCGGATGCTATAAGGATGACTTTTCGGATGTCGTTATCATAGCTATAGACAGTGCACCCAGTGATACTCAACCAGCCTTTGATTGGAGGCCCACACAGAAAAAGATTGCCAGATGGTTCCTCAATGTACTTCCTAAGTCCAGAGTCACGGAGAAGAGGCTAGAATACACAGGAGTCAGCCCTGATATTTGGAATGAAGTTATGAACGAAAGCGACAAAGTACTTCCTTCTTCGCTTTGCCCATGGCCCACTCAAGACCCTCCCTATCATCAGAGTGATGCTGAGCATTATTATGGTGGTCACCATGACACGACAATCGCCAACGCAAATTCAAAGCCCTTTATTAGCACCGTGAAATGGCCCAAAGTACTTACACTCATGGGATACCTCCCTCCTCTTTTTGGTACTGTCCTCAACACGATAGGTGTTCCCCGCGGCAAGATTAAACCTCTCCTCAAAAAACTTTCAAGAATCTGTAGACAACACACCAAAAATAGGCGAGACGTGTTTCTGTTAAACACCACTACCACCTTAAACACTGACCCGCATACAGTTGACATCTCGAGCAGTGAGACCATGACAGAAACAGAAGCTGTGCAGCAATCAAACGACTTTCTTCAAACCCTTCTGCAGTAATTTTCAAAAGTCTTGCAATACAAGATGGTTCCCCGTCCCCTAGAGGGGCCCCCCTCCCCTCCCCCACCACCCCCTCCCCCGCCCACACGACCCCCTTCCTCAACGTCTCCAAATACCCCCTTAATTCTTCGACTTCCTTCCCCACCGCTCAGATTCAGCCACCCCTCCACTCACCCGGCCATGGCTGCTTCTCCATCTTCTAGAGTTTTTTGCTTAGCGCCTAGCTTTTTCTCTAGATGTCACCCTGCTGAAAAGTGGGTTGAGCCCCTTTGTGGGCGCGCTATAGTAGAGGGAGTAGCCCCTGGTGTCTTCACTAGCCTGCTTTGCAGGGATACCGCACTCTCAGGACTTTGTCCCCTTTGCTAGCGTAAATGTTTTATTATTATTATTATTAATTTGAACCGACAATAATGCTTTTTATAGCCAATTTCGAAACGGAAATCGTCTCAAATCTGCATGATTTAGACAACTTTGACATTGATATGAATGTGCATGACCATATATGTTCAGGGTATGCCACATTCAACCATCACATATCGATATATGGGTGCTAAGGGCTATACATCCTCGCTTTTATGTGAAATACACGCGGACTAATCGCTTAAGTATGGAAAACATTGCTTAAGTACGAAAAACATTGAAGAATAGCATGTTTTTTTTCATGTTTTTTTCGTAAAAATGCCACGTATATCGAGATGTAGGCACATTTAACTCAATATATGACTGACAAAAGTTTAAACATGGCCAAGGCCGATAGCATCGTACTAACGGCAACCGCTTAAGAGACCTTAGGCGACCAAGAATCGCTTTTGCGTAAATCGATTGCTAAATTTTGGAGAAGTTTTGCTTGTATAATCGGTATATCTCACGATATATATGCCATAGATGTTCATACAATAGCTCAATTTGTAGTTGCGATAGGTGTCGAAATCATATATAATCACCGTGGCATGCTTATGTATGTGAGCACCACACCCGCTTCCCACACAAAACATGCATTTTTGGCCGGAAATAGCGTTACCGGCTAAGAGGTTAAGGTCCCAAAATGGACTCAAATCGCAGTTTTAGCCACATTTTAGCAACTTTCACCTTGATAGCGCTCATATGGGGCGCGATTCCTACGGTCTAGCATTTTGAATAACCAATTTTGATGTTGAGAATCCGATATTTGATGTCCGCATATGTCTGTTGCATGGTACATTAACCCGAATTTGGGGTTTAAGGTCCCAAAATGGACTCAAATTGCAGTTTTAGCCACATTTTAGCAACTTTCACCTTGATAGCGCTCATATGGGGCGCGATTCCTACGGTCTAGCATTTTTGAGAACTACCTTTCATGTTGGTGGTGACAACTCCGAGATGGAGGATGGTGGAGATGAGACGACATGGGTTGTGTGTGCTCTATACGCATGTCGCCCTCGCGGCGGCCTCTTGTTGGCATCGGATGCGGATCGGTGTCATTCCACCGGAAATTTTGTTCACTGCATGCATTGCCTGTTAATTTTGCATCGGCTGCGTCGACATGAGCATAACCGCGTTGCTCTCCCCGCAGCGGAGGTCCGAGGTGCTACAAGCGGGCATCACGCAGCTTTCGCCGTTGCAATAAGTGAACGTGCAATGGGCCCTTTATTATGAGTGTGATGAAAACCTCAGAGGATAGGGAATTGATGTTCTTTGTGGTTATAACTTATGCATGTTAAGATCTTCCCATATTCACACGATCGCGTAGACGCGTACGTAATCGGAGCAGACAGGATGAAGCGGATGGCCACTCGTTTATTTGTGCAGCGGTGATTATAAAAATATTCATCTCATCAAGCGATCAGAGGAATTCGTCACAATCTATCCATCAATGAAGATATCAAACTATGTTGAAATGCTTACTACTCATCATAGCATTATGTATGGCAGGATGCCAAGACGTGAGTTATTGGATCGCCCATATCACATCCATGGGTTTATAACATAAAACACATTTTATGTTCTCGCTCCTCGCTAGCATAACAACATAATCGACCTCTGCGTGTTCACATTGAGTGTGTCTATGTCACATACTTGTTGCCACTTTTGCTCTACTCTCGATGATATGGTCTACAAGTGCATAATATATACTCGTGCCGCGGATCAAACTTTCCTCTTGTTGCCTCGGCCACGAGCAGCAACTTGCGGTGTGGCCGCAGATGATGTAGTTTCTCCTGGCCCTTTGCCTCGTCCACGAGCAACAGGTGGCTGTGCAGCCGCAGATGATGCAACTCCCCCTCGCCCCTTGCCTCGGCCACGAGCAGCAACTTGCGGCACCGCCGTTGATGACGATGCAGCTTCGCCTCGGCCCTTGCCTCGTCCACGAGCAACAGGTGGCTGTGCAGCCGCAGATGATGCAACTCCCCCTCGCCCCTTGCCTCGGCCACGAGCAGCAACTTGCGGCACCGCCGTTGATGACGATGCAGCTTCTCCTCGGCCCTTGCCTCGTCCACGAGCCACAGGTTGTGGTGCAGCCCCAGATGATGTAGCTCCTCCTCGCCCCATGCCTCGGCCACACGCAACAAATGGCAGTGCAGCCACTGAGTCGATGTCAGCATCCTCTCCACCCTCTTGATTCTGATATCTTGTGGCATCAACACCCACTTGTCCGGTGCGACGCACCCTAGAGTAGATCCGAGACAGAAATATTTGGACGTTGGAATCTAAGAGTTGCAACTCTTCGCGCCCTACAAAATGGACATCCATTCTCTCCCGGAGGGATGCGGCTGTGATCTTGTTATTGAGTTCCCACTGAGCAAGCATGAGGACTTCTTGTTCCTCTGAGAATTGGATGCGCGCGGCTCGTGTTAGCATACGCGCCCAGCCTCGCTTTAGCATGGGCGGCTGAGGGAGAGTGAACGTGAAAGCACATGGAAATGATTGTATAGATATATGCCGCATTATGTTGAAGATGCCGTGTGTAAGAGATCACAATGCGCCTCCGATATACAGTAAACACTCAGTATTAAGGAATTAGCCGTTAAGGAATCAGCCAGCGTTTTGGGGGGGGGGGGGGGTCACGATTTTAGTGATTTGGCTGGCTCGACCCAAAAAAATAAGGAAGAGGTCCAAAATAAGGAAGGCGCTCGCTGGCTGGCATGCTTTCGGCAATCTTAACATAAGGAATTGACGCTGGCATAACTTGACGCGGTGCACATGGCTTTAGGCTAATTATTGCACATGGCATTAGGCAATTATTGGTGTTATGGTGTGTACACCATAATATAAGCTATGCATATGATTATACGCCTTACTTAGCGGGCACTAAGTGCCATACATAGTGTAAACCATCATGTAACAAAGACAAACACTACACCTAACACTGAACTCACAGAAGGTTTTCATGCTCTATCCGTGTATTGCATCTGGTTACGCGGGTTATGCAAAACCCATAACATTACAGCACTGCATTCACAAATGATTTTCATGCTATATCACTTTATTGCAGCTGGTCTAGACTATTCTAGCTATGAGCAAAATAACTGTCAAGCTTGCTTAAGGAGGCACCAAGTGCTATATCACTTTATTGCAGCTGGTCTAGACTATTCTAGCTATGAGCAAAATAACTGTCAAGCTTGCTTAAGGAGGCACCAAGTGCCATATCACTTTATTGCAGCTGGTCTAGACTATTCTAGCTATGAGCAAAATAACTGTCAAGCTTGCTTAAGGAGGCACCAAGTGCCCGCTACAGTTTCGTCACCATATCCATAGAACTCAACACCAAAAATGTGGTCACGACGGTCTCCATCGTCATACACTACCTCCACATTGTACCCGCGCCTATGGTTAGGGTAGAATTTCCGGACCCAGCCATGGCACCAACCCACGCCATTCCACTTGAACATCACGTGCACCCCCACGAGGCTGGCGTCTATGCTTGCTGCGGCAGGTACACCCTTCAGTACACTGTACCCGTCTGGGATGAACCACTTCTCTTCCTCATCTGTGCCCTCATCATCTGACCCCTCCTCTTCCAACTGTTCCTCCTCCTCCTCTAGTTCTTGTTCCTCAACTTCCCGCTGCAGGTCGGCGTGCGACGTCGCCTGAACAAGGCCCTGCGGTGGAGTTTCTTGTATCACCGCAGGGATGCGCGGCCGATCAAAAGTGAATTCGAGGAGCCCCTCTGGGTTAATCTCGTTGTCACCTGAACCGTCGACAGTCAACATGCACCCAGACTTCCTGAAATACCGATCCAGGTTAGTACGAGCGCACATACGCTTGTACCCGTCACCAGCCCACCAGGTCATTAAAATACGTCGGTCCGATGCCGTGAGCTCGTTGCTCTCCCACTTCTCCAAGTTCTCTGAATCCTCCAACCACTCGTTTTGAACGAAATCGATATCCCGCTTCGTCTCCCTCCCAGGCCCCAAGTCTATGGGCTGAGTCCAAAACGTACCGTCTTTCAGCAAACTCCAACCCAACGCGCGCCCTTTCTCTTTCTGGTTTGCCAAATACCTATCCTGGATCTGGGCATCGAGATTGTCAGCAAAGACCACTGACTCCTCCCCTGGCATATGCTCGTTCAAAAAGGGAATGAGCGTCCCTTCTTGCCAGTCCAAACTGGTTGGCCGATCTAACCACGCGCACTTCTGCCAGTACACATGAACGTCGGGGTGGTAGGCAGCTTTCTCCGTTGCAGAAATGCGCTTACCAGTACCCCGAAACAAAATAGCTATGGGCGGTTGAGGTAAGTTTTTCCCGTTCACAGTCGTGCCACCACGTATGCAGATCTGCAAAGTGGCCTGGCGCTTCTCTAAGCCTGATCCAGGTTGACGAATCCACACGTCCTTCGCACCCTTCTCATCAACGGTGTGCTCAAAATCCCCATCAACCACAAAGGGAAGAGGGACTTGGTCCACGTTGAGTCGGTTTTTAAAAAGAAAGCGTCCCTGGAAACAAAAAGTTCGGCCTTAAGAAACAGAGAAAGAAATACTTGAATAGAAAACATTAAGCATCAGCACAGGAAAACAAGGACTGCCACCCCTGCACCGCACCTGCACTGGATGCCGCCGAGGTGCAGAGGACACCAACTTGCATATGCCTTGCAGGCACGTCTGCAAAGCAGGCACCATACTAGCATATGAAACCGACTTTTTGTGCGTTCGCTTGCGGATGGAGAAGCCATTCCGACGCAGGAAGTTGCGACGCCAAGAACAAGTCGCTAGAAAGTTTTTCTCATCACGAGGGTAGTGATGCCTCACGAGCTGCTTAGCACGCACACTCACGAAGCGTGGCCCCACCTTCCGCCCCCTCGCGCGTCTAGCACGCACCTCTGCTGCCAAGTCCTGCTCCATGAGTCGATACCTAGCCTGGTTCTTAGGTTTCTCGCAAACCTTAAGCCTTTTCACGCTCTTCTCGCCACAAGCGTGGAAAATCACGTCACGCCATGGCGTGGCATCACTACTACGCACACCGTTTGCCCACGTTGATATGTTGGCGGAAGGAATGCCAAGGGCCTCAGATGTGTGCGCGACAGGAAATGTTCGCCCTTTGGCCACACACTCGTCGTGAAAGAGGATGGCGTCGGCCTTCTCTTCATTATCGTAGCGCTTTCGCTTTAAAGCTCCACCCTTGCGGAGCTGACACGTGGGTTCAGAACTTACAGGTTCGCCCCGAACCGGTTTGCACGAAGAGAGTGGACTCAGCTTCGCATCGTCGCGTAGGTTGAGGCTCACGCTCAAGAATTCTCGGATAGTCGAACCGAAAACACTACCCTGGCGTAGTACGCCAATATTCACCTCAAGGCGATAGGAGTGCTGCAAGGAGACGCGAACCAGTGGAGCACCGGCAGATCCATCTGAACCGTTGACCTGGAGAAAACGAACGCGATCGGAGGGAGGATGTATTAGGCCCCACAAGGGAGAGTTAAGTCACGAGTGATGCAGTTGATAAATTGTAAATATTCAGAGCGCAAACATGCACTTTGATACGCACACAAGTTTCGACGTTCTCAACACAGGCGAGGTGGGCATCGCTCTAACCTAGGCGAGGTGGGCATCGCTCTAACCTGGAGAGATATATACACGTGGCGCCCTTGATCGGCTTCGAGAACAGATTTTCGATGTGCAAGAAGGGCTTCAGTAGCCGAGATTCCTTCAGCCGTGCGCAAGTCTCGACTACAGGATTTACGGTGAGAGACAAGGGCTGGCATGTGCCCAAAACCCCGGTGGCACGTGTCGCAATTATACCTCGAAGTGGCGACATCAGGTTTGGGTGTAATTGTGGTTACTGTCTCACCACCCTTGGTTTTCACATATCGTGAGAAACCATGGCTAAACAAGGACGCCTGCCGCTTGCTGGGGAGTGTGCCATTTGACACAACGAGAGGGGCTTCCGAAACTTCGGCGACAAGGTCAACAACACAAGGAGATTCTGCGGTTATTTGCACTTCAGAAATCTGACCACGTTCCGGCATAATCGCAGGGATAGGGATACTGGAAACCGGCGGAGTACTCGTCACAGGTGTCGGCGCTGATGTGCTCGATCTCGCTATGAAAGTCGCTAGGATGATTTTTTTCAGATCTTCGTAGTCAGACTGTGAAATTATGCCGTCCTTCATGTCTGTGTGCAGCTCTCTAAGCTGTTGCCTACTCGCTGGGTCCATTTTATCACTTCGAAAAATCAGCACACAGTTTTCTCGAAAATTTCAGTTTGTAAGGCTGACGTGAGGAAAATAACGAATGGTGCTGGCTGGCTCATGAATCGCGTTCCTTCTAATGAACAATTCATTAGCACGCTGGCGCGTGGGGGGTCACGATTTTAGTGATTTGGGGAGCCAGATCTGTTTCATTAAATATGAGTGTTCTTGTATATATATATAATTATGAACTCAGAACACAGTACAGTAATAGAAACGATAACTGATATATATAAGAAGAAGCAAGTGATTACTGAGTGATAGAAACCTAAAACCTCGCTCGGTCGGAACGGTCGGAACGGCACGTGTCGGAAACTACTGACCAGTGACACAGCTGCCTCCCACAGTCACTGCCTCTGGACGGATTCGAGTCAGAGGGTCAGGGGCCTGCCTTTCAGGGCTGCCTGGGGTCCTAGATACCCGGATCTCAGCACACCACCTCCGTACAGGAGAGTGGGGGCTGTCAGCTAGTGCTAGCAAAATTAATGTCAGATCAGCAGGAACAGTTAAGGGCGCTCGGCCCACACTTCCTACTGTGTTATTCTGATCTAACATCCCGAGCTAAAACAAACAGCCACATCCAAACAGGTTATGTGGACTGTCAATACCAGATTAAGATGCTTGTGTGAAAAACAAAGGCACTCAATGAAACAGTTTTGAATAACTTGTAGCAGTCAGAGATTGTAGTCGTCGTTGTCATGTCAAAGAAGAGCCACACACCAGGTCTCCACCACCGACCTGACCGGTGTGCATCCAGATGACTAAGGAACATCCCAGGTGGCCACACCACCATGCTCCGATGCCAAGTCACCACCAGGTGCGGCAGCCGTCATGCCACCACCAGCTGCGGCAAACAGCCGCAACACCTGCTGCCGTGCCTCGGGGGACAGCGTGTCCACCCCCGAGTAAATGCAGAGTGCCCCCTTAAACATCACCGGGTCTTCGGTGACAGAGATGCCGTCGTTGCCGGTGCCCATGTCGCCACGAGCCCCGCCGCAGCCCCAGCAATAATGCCGAAACGCAGCAGGCCAACAAAACACGCCAGTATGATGAACGAGGGGCGCATGCCGAAGGGCGGAACACCGCAGCCCACCACCTGTTGAGGGCGGACTGCCGAAACACCGCAAGATCGATGTCTGCACGCATGACTCCTCATAAATTGAGGGAGGAACTTCCTCCCCGTCCGTGTCAAAGAATAAATCCTCAATGGACGGAGCTCGAGATTCTCCCGCGAGCTCCACGAATGATGCCTTTGTTCTTCTGCGGGATTGAGCATGCAACCGCAGATAACGGTGCGCCGGTGGAGACCGCATGCACATGATGTCGCAGAGGCACCAGATCCACCCCACCGGGGAATTCCTCCGTCGGCACCGTCACATGTGCCATGAAGGAAGGCGCGGGGCACCGCCCACCTCGGAGAACGCACCAACAGCCAACGGCATCATCAGACGCCGCGACTCCGCAAAGACGCCCGCAAAAGAGGGCGAGCTCTCGGGCGGGACAGACACCTGCCCCACAGAGATTGCCTTACCAATTTGGTGGCGAAGGTCCCGCAGCTCCTCCTGGACGTCCATCTCGTCGTCGGCATGTAGCACGGCTAGGTGGACGGGCTTGCACTATAAATTGCATAATCAATGAAAATGGCATTAAGAAGTCGCAAGAAGTTTCAAGAACATGTTAGAAGTTATAAGAAATCACCCGAATGCAATATTTTGCATTTTCGATAATTATTGTGGCCACAGGGCTGCTATACAAGTCGCAGATGGGCCGCGGAGCAGGATATGCATGTCTCGTGGGCGCGTGAGATATGCAAATGATACGGTGAAGTTATTAGAAGTTGTGAGAAGTATCTAGAAGTTATTACTAGGCATCGAGCAGTGATATTTCACATCGGGACATATTCACGGGGTGCTGGGGAGCTAATTTCGTCTGTAAACAGACTGCAAAGCAGAAATTGCATGTCTCGTGGGCGCGTGAGATATGCAAATGATACGGTGAAGTTATTAGAAGTTGTGAGAAGTATCTAGAAGTTATTACTAGGCATCGAGAAGTGATATTTCACATCGGGTCACATTCGCGGGGCGTTGGGGAGCTAATTTCGTCTGTAAACTGACTGCAAAACAGAAAATGCATGTCTCGTGGACGCGTGAGATATGCAAATGATACGGTGAAGTTATTAGAAGTTGTGAGAAGTATCTAGAAGTTATTACTAGGCATCGAGAAGTGATATTTCACATCGGGTCACATTCGCGGGGCGTTGGGGAGCTAATTTCGTCTGTAAACTGACTGCAAAACAGAAAATGCATGTCTCGTGGGCGCGTGAGATATGCAAATGATACGGTGAAGTTATTAGAAGTTGTGAGAAGTATCTAGAAGTTATTACTAGGCATCGAGAAGTGATATTTCACATCGGGTCACATTCGCGGGGCGTTGGGGAGCTAATTTCGTCTGTAAACTGACTGCAACAACAGAAAATGCATGTCTCGTGGGCGCGTGAGATGTTGCACGTGATACGGTGAAGTTATTAGAAGTTGTGAGAAGTATTTAGAGGTCATACCTAGGCAATGAGAAGCGAAATTTCACATCGGGTCATATTCACGGGGTGCTGGGGAGCTAATTTCGTCTGTAAAAAGGGCTGCAAAGCAGAAATTGCATATATTGCGGGTGCGTGAGATGTAGCACGTGATACGGAGAAGTTATTCCAAGTATGTACAAGTCATAACAATATACACCGCAACATGGCCGTATCTACAATATATACAATATATACATCTACATAACACTAGAATCTCACAGAAGTGCCAACAACCGCTGATGCTCCCTCAGGGGTAGCATGTGCACATCCCCCCTCTTAACTAGGCGAACATCACATGCTAGTACGGCTTCACACGGAATCAAGCACTTCTTGCTAGTATCTAAGGTGTATGTATCTCGCACGTTTGGATCCGTCCACTCAAAGTATCTCCCCGAAATCACCGAGTCTCCAGGAGCAAATGTTTGTCTATAGTCATCACGGCGGATCCTCCCGCCGACCTCCGTGACACCAGACAGCGCCTTCACCAAGTAGTAGGCATGTGATGCGTCCGTAGGATCCTTCTTCACCGCCATGATGCTACCACGCCGCACGGCTACACTCACACCCGCCGCATACTCCTCCACCATGCCGCGAATCCTCACGGCGGCCGCGCCCGTAGCCGGCCGCAACTCCACATCTCTCCACGCATCCACGTGGGATGTCTCCAAGCATCCCTCCGAGTCCGGAATGGAGCGCACACACTCCGCATAACAATTCACACAATAGCATGTACGCTCACGTACCATCAACTTCCCCTCGCCCTCCCCCCCCCTTACAGAATGCAAGCGCTGCGTCCCATCCACCGCCTGGTATGCTGCACCAGCATTGTGATCCACCGCATGCAATCCTCCCGCCTCCTCGTGCAGTGCGTCCTCTGGTACCAAGTAAAAAAACCGTTGATTGAAGCTCGCTCTTGCCTTGGCGTAACTGCTATCCGCACGTCGGCTCAATCTCTCGCAACAGAACGCATGCAGGTCTGCAGCGCAATTGATGCGGGCATACCACTTGTCACCCTCTGATATGACCGCCACCGCCGCTGCGTGCTTGACATGCGCCCCCGCCCCATCCTGCTCCCCCTTGGCATGCGCCGTCTCAAAGAAGTTCCGTTGGCAAGGTACACCTAATGACCACTCGTATTTGCTATTCGCCACATCCGCAAACCCTGCCGCGCACTTATTTTGTCCCGCACAACCATCTGCCCACTCGTGGATAAACAAGGGCTTTGCGATCCCCCTCCCGATGAAGTAGTCTCTGATGATCAACTCCCGCATGTACTGAATGAAGCGGTGATCGTGCTTCCGGTCATCGCTCAACAAGTACACGTAATCCTTCACCAGCACTGGGTTCTCCGCGGTTGATTCCACCCCATCCACGGCCATACACGCATGTCTCCACACCACGCAGACTAATATGGTCGCCTGCTTCACCACCCAATGCAGACTTTGCACTTCTCGAGGAATGTTCAATGAATGATTCTCCGAGAAGTCAAACAAGAACACCGCATGTCCCAGTGGCAAATCCCTGACGCACGTCTGAAACTGCCGCTGCTGGTGTAATGCCATGCAAGGCTGGGAATCGATTAGTCGAGGAATTATGATTAATCGATTTAACACTGTATACAACTATCGAATCGATTTGCGATTATGACAAATTAGGAATCGAATAGGTTTGCGAGTATGACAAATTAGGAATCGAATAGGTTTGCGCTCAGGACTAATCACAAATCAAATAAGTTCGGCGATTACGACAAATTATAATCGAATCGGTTCCCATCCTGGACTAATTACTAATCACATAGGTTGCGCGATTACTGGGTACATGAATCAAATCGGTTATGGTGGGTAATATACACCAATCGAATCGCTTTTCAGGAAATCACCTTAGAATCGCATATACACGAAAATCGGTTTGCGCCGTCATGGAAGTCACCGAAAACCGGTTCTGTCATAACCTAATTGGCGGTATGGTCTGATATTTCGGTTTGATATTTTGGTCGAATTGCGACTGGCCCTCGGTACTTGTCCCTGGAGAGCCACGTCCATGTGTCTCACTTGAAATTTTGAAATTTAAAATTTCCAGCTGTTCCAATGGCTACTATCCTTAATCCAGATCCCCCCACAAGGATCTAGCGCAAATGGGCATGGCGACGTTGTATGTCGTATTTCTTGGCCCGGCATATGCTTTGGGGCGATATTTATGAACCTTTTGAATTATCTATAACATTGGTTTGCTTGATTGAAATGTCGATGGTTTGACCTTTAATCTTAGCGTGGTTTGGGTGGGTGCTTTCACAGAATTTTAATTAAAATGCCAGATCCTACCACAAGGATCTAGGGTACCGACAACTCTAGGCCTTGTTACACGAGCTCGGGTTGGTGCGCATGTTGTTAACCCTCGAGGGTATCACCAAAACTAATTTTGTAAGCCCTTTAATATCATACTAGCCGTATTGATCGCCGCATATGCGCATGACATGGTGTAGTACCGTCGAAATTCAATATTTCCATCATAATCAGGGTCTGAAAATCGTATTCTAGAACCTCTAGCGGTAGTTCTAAACGTTCAAAAAATCCCAAAAAAATCCCAAGGAGACTTTGAAGTCATATTAAAGTACTGAAGTACTCACCAAGGCAAAGATCTAGCCTCAAAGCTTAAAATGGACCAAGACTTACGCCCAAAATGCGAAATTGTCCCCATACTTAAGGAGTGTGTATATCTTACCCATGTGACCGCGTTCGTGTGATGTGTCCAATATACATGACCCAAGTCGTATTTTGACCCAAACATGATTAATATACCTGCATACCTTGAGATATATCATGTATATAGTGGCAAAGGATCGATACAACACGATTGGCAAAAAAATGTGGAAGATACACCCCGTTTTTGAAGCTTTAAAAAACGCAGCAGTTCAAAATTTGGTTGGGGCATGCTATAAATGTATTAGCTAGGAGCATATATGATGGACTCTCGTCGAACCACGCACCATACTACTTAGTATAGGTCCCATGTGGAAAGTATTCCTTGGCGTTGACTTGTAGAAAGCTCGTGGGGTGCCTAAATAAATTATTGAAAAAGTGATCCTTGTGGGAGGATCTAGAGCGTTCTAGGTCCTCCCACAAGGATCTCGGGATAGTAGCCACCAACAGCTCGTCCAGCACCCTATATAGCAGCTATTCCCAGTTCAACCACTCATCAGAAGTTCAGAACTCTATCATCATCATGGGTCGGTAAGCGTGCATCCAAGAAAAGTAAGTCTTCGACCAATGACAGCAGGCTCCCCCCATTGGCAAGGGACCGATCAAACGCACGCCCAATCACGAGTTCGATCATCGTGATAACGCTGACAACATCTACCTTGTCGAGTGTATTTTAGCCGAGCGATTGATCAAATCAGGCGATCGTACAGTGGAAGAATGGCTCATTCGCTGGAAAGGCTACAGTCAGGCTCACGACACGCGGGAGCCGATCGAGAACCTGGCCGGTCTGGAGGACGATATCGCCAACTTCCGTAGGGAGAAGTCACTACTTGAGCCATTGAAGCTTGGCAAGCGTAAACGCAAAACACCCGTCAACGATCACACCCCTGTTGTTGTAGCGGCTGGCAGTAGCGCCGGTGTCCGCAGCATCCAAAGTGGAGAGAATACTACCCCTGCCACCACTCAAGAAGATGTTTCAGATGAGGAAGCTGAACGTGAAGAGATCCTTCGTCCTGCCATGCGAGGTCGTCGTACCGCGAAGGTACGAGTTTGCGTTGCCCCCGCCCATTGTATGATGTTCTATTTTCATATCGTGCCTCACTGACTGACTGCATTTGTTCACTGCGTGACTTTCGTTCACTGACTGACTGCATTATTTTGTTTCGATCGCAGGTCTGGTCGTTATTCAACGAAATTATCTGCCCCACCACCGATAAGCCCATCGGACTTCTTTGTGCCATCGAAAAGTGCAATGCGCGGCTGGCCTCCTCCACCAACACCACCAACGCCCGCCAGCACCTTTCTTATCTCCACAAGGCCCACCTCGCCGAATTGGAGGCCGAGGAGTTTGAGGCAAACTTTGCAGATGAGCCGTCCCAGCCAGGAGGCTGCCGCCCGCGTCCAGTCTGCGATTTCGAAGAACTCTGCTGTCTGGCCCCCTGGGAAACGTGACACTCTGACCCGAAAGGTGGTGAATTGGTTGTGCAAACGCGCGAGGCCTTTGAGTTTGCCCGAGCGCGATACCGAGCTTTCTGACGTCTTGATGTTCGCCTCCGAGGGTGCTTACTCCATGCCGTCCAAGCATAACGTCGTTCGCCAGCTCTGTGTTATTTCTGGGAAGGCCCTCGTTCACGATCGACAGAAGGTTGTTGTTTTGAAGAAGGATCGTGTACTTCCTTCATCAGGTGCGTGTTATTTCCCGATGAATGTGCGAATACTTGTGCTGTGACCTGTCTTGGAGTGCGTGATATCCTCTTTTTATTCTTAACTGACGGGTACTTTATGGGTCGGGATGCTCGCAGCCATTGACATATGGTCCGAGAACGGTATAGCTCTGTTGGGGATCCTTCTCTATTTTTGGGCTGCTGGCGGCACAACCATATCTGAGCTTCTCGTTCGAGCTGTCCCGTTTGGTGAGGTTGCGCACACTGGCACTGAGATTGAGCTGGCGACAAAGAGGGCACTTGCCCACCTCGGCGTTGGCGAATTTCGAGAGGCAACATCCGAGGCCGACTGTTCTGAGATCGTCGATACTGTCCGTCACTGTATCCACAAAGCAGTGGCTGACGGTGCGAGCAACGTTCAAAAGGGCCTCGCTGAGTTCGAGACGCCACCTTGTCCCGCTCATGTTGGTCAGCGCTGTTTTCTGGCGTACCTGGAGGTCCCCTTGATCAACGCGGTGCACGTCAAAACAAAGGGCATACTGTAGCAGCTTTGTTTCGCCGATCTCCGCTCGGGCTTTCTTGTCTCCACCGCTGCCAAACGAAGTACCAGCTTCCAACTACCCAACCCCCCCGATCGGTGGCCGTCCGTTGGAACAGCACATTCTTGCAGTGGCAATGGTTCCCACCTCAGCAAACAGCCCTTCAAATGTTTGATGTGGAGTCCATGCAACTGAAACTCAGCACCGACGAGATCGGCTCCACGTACCGCGACTTTCAGCTGGATCTGACTGACTGGCAGCTCATTCAGCAATCGGTACGTCCTCCCCTTTTTTATTCTTGAGGGATTTACTTGTCTGTAACTATAGCTTGTACCTGAACTAGAATGCATCAGGATTATAAAGTTAGGGGTTGTCATATAACCTGTGCTAGGGTAAGTCACGAGACAGTATGATGGCGCGTCAGAGCTACGAGTGACGGGTACTATGACAGTCATCAGTGACAGGCATTTATGTGACCAGATGACAAGAGGGTCTGACAGAAATGACTGACAGAAATGCCTGACCCGAAAGTGAGTTTTGGTGGGAAAACCAGCAGTCAGAGAAATTGGAGGGAAAGCTGGTAGGCCTCCAATATTGCCAAGTCAGCACAGTTATAATTATTCAGAGTGATATGGAGTGGCTCGGAATATAGTGATGATATAACTGGGCTAGTCGGCAGATTCTATACTGCGCAGATATGTGGAGCAAGCTACGATGGAGGAGCGCAAGGATCCTGCGCATCTGAAGACTGCCCGCGATCAATCCCCCTTCCCTGTAGCTCCTTTGGCAGAATTCTGGGAGGAAGAAGCATCTCCCAAGGAACAATGCTACGCCATGCCCACGACCACGACTCCAACGGAAGTGGAAGGCCGGCAGCTGCCAGGATCGTCAACCTACTCTGGCTGTCGAAAATGCAAGTCCAAGGAGCATCTGGCTCGCGACTGCCCACATCAACACCAGCCCCAGCAGAAAGCAGCCTGGGTCAAATGTATCTGGGAGGAGGCCTTCGAGACCTTCAAGAACGCGGGAATAGATACTGGATCTGGCGGGATAGTGGAGCAGCAGCTGGCACTGGTAGCCCCGGAGCACATGGATTTTGCCGAGGGAGAGTCGACGGGGGCCGGTGCCTCTCCCGGACAACGCGGATAGGCCCCCAGGCCCGCGAGGTAAGTACTCCGCACCTCGCTATGGCCATCAGGAGGGAGGCCGACTCTGGAAGAGAACCAGAGAGAGGCAGGCAAAGTCAGACCTACCGGTGGATCACTCACTTCAGAGAGGATCATCGGATGAGGCACGGACCAGGACCAGCGCAGCGAGCGGTGGAGAAAATGAGGCGGGCATTACGCTGGCTGAAGAGGTCACGGCCAATCACAGTGGTAGCACCAGGGAGAACTGAGCCAAACGCTGCGCCAGCACAGGCATCCCAACCAACAGAGGTTCAGATCAGATTTCCTCTGTTCGGCAAAGGGAGTCAAGGAGCCCCTAGCTCAAAAGGGGTGTACCAGCGCGCGTTGCAGCCCCCAGGAGTCAGAAGAGTGCGCTTTAGAGAGGAAGCAGCCCCGCGCCAGCTGGTCGGGAGAGCTCTGCGCCGACAACTGGATCGCGCTAAGCAGCCAGTGCTATCACACGCCCAGCAACGGTTACGCGACGGACACCTGTCAGCAGCCTGGAAAGCAGCACAGACAGTAACGCGCAGAAGGAAAGAAGTGGAAGTGCACGGGCACAGAGTCAGAAGTGCATTGGCGCAGATTCGGGAGCGTGTTGACCAGCTGAGGAAGATCACCCGGGCGCATCAGGAAGCAGAGGCAGCTCGACCTGCGCCATGGCCTGGTGATTCAGAACCAGAAGATCAGGTCACCAGGCAGGCTCGTTGGCAAGCCAAGATATCAGAGGCCGGCACGTACCATCTGCCGGAGGGCAATTCAGATGAGGAGCTGAATCCGCCTGAGAAGGAGCCAGGACTGCACAAACTGGCCAGCATCAGACCAGAGATAGAGGTAGACGCAGGGTCTGGACGCTGGGGAGAATGGTTGGATGCAGATGTACTAGCTGCTATGGACGCGAAGGGACCCACTCTGCTGATTTTCTGGGCTTGGGTAGGCAGAGTACGAGTAAAGGGCTTGGTGGACTCTGGAGCTTCTTCTAGCTTCACTTCTGTGGAGGCCGCCAAGAAGTTTAAACTCCAGCCCAAGAAACACGAGACGCCGATGAAGGTGCAGGTGGCAGATGGCACCGTATACGACGCCAACTCTTGCGTCCGTCCGAAGCTCACAGCCGAGACACGTAAGGGCAGTTATGCCAAACAGGTTACACTGCGTGTCATGCCATTAGCACTCGGAGTGGACATAGTGCTGGGCGGAGACTGGCTACGAGCACTGAAGAAGGTCACATTTGACTACGCCCAGTATGGTAGCGTGAAGTTCGGACATGGGTCGCAGAAAGTAGTCATCGCGGGTTGCAACCCTGGGTCGTCATCTACAGGGTCTGGGCAGGCCATGGGACTGGTAGAGGCACAGCTTATCAGTACTAAGCAAGCCAGGAAGGACCTGCGAGCTTTGAAGAATAGCGGCGAGGAGGCGTACCTGATGTATCTGGCTCCAGATGGCACATTTAAAATGGAGGCCACCGACGACCCCAACTCTCCCTTAGAGGCCTCTGCAGCCTTATCAGAGTCATCTTCATCATCATCATCGGAGGCAGAGGGTGACAACGCTAGGCAAAGGGGGGGGAAGTTACCTCTGACGAGGAAGGCTGCGACAGCGACAGTACAGTAGCAAGCGTAGCCACCCTAATCTCCGACAGCAGTTCGTCTGAATCTGAACAAGATGCAACAGAGCAGGAGGACTGGGCACAGGAGCAGGTGTGTGCTCTGCGACCGGTGACGTGCCCCACATCAGCGCAACCCGCTGTGCGAGACTGGGGACCTTACCCCACAAGGGCCAGATGGGAGGCGTTCCAGATGCTTCCACGAGAGCGCAGGGAGCAGGCTGCACAGCACCACGCGGAGGAATTGGAACCTGAGTGGGAAGAGGAGGCATACTGTTTGTGGAAAACAGGGCAGGCACTGCGTCTGCAGCAGGAGCAACGGAGGAGCACCAGAGGGGTGAACCACAGGAGATCGCGCAGAGTTAGCGAGCCAGTACTGGCAGCACCTATAGAAGCTGAGACAGGGCAAAGCAAAGATGGGCATAGCTGTTTCAGGAAGGAGGCACCAGCTGCTGCAGCGACACCCAGTGATGAGCACAGCGGCGCGGACAGCAAAGTCAAGCACAAAGGTGAGACCAAGGAGGCCAAGCCGGATGAGGAGGACGCAGAGGTACCACAATGGATCCTGGACGAGCTGGTGAAGCTGAAACAGCGGTACCAGGACGTGGTGGGCATGGAGCTTCCTGAGGGCGTCGTGGACCGCGACCACAAATCGCCGCTGCGCGTGGACCCCGAGTACCGTGATGGTGCACGACACAAGAGGTGCTACAAGCTGTCCATGGAGGAGTTGCGACAACTTCGTGGACAACTGGACGAGCTCTTGGCGAAGGGATACATCCGTCCCTCGTCTTCACCTTGGGGCAGTCCAGTCCTGATGGTGCCCAAGCCCTCCAACCCCAAGGAGCTGCGACTGGTGATCGACTATCGCCAGATCAACGAGATCACTGTGAAGGACCGTTACCCTCTCCCTGACGTACAGTCTCTCATTGATGACCTGCAGGGAGCGACCATCTTCTCCACCGCGGACGCTCTGTGGGGATTCTGGCAGGTGCCCATGGAGGAGGACGCAATCGAGAAGACGGCGATGACCACGCCGTTTGGAGCTTATGAGTGGTTGGTCATGCCAATGGGGCTGTCCAATAGCCCTTCGTGCTGGCAGCGAATGATGCAGAAGTACTTGGGCCACCTACCGTTCGTCAGAGTTTTTGTGGATGACATCATGATCTTCTCTCGCAACCCCGAGGAGCACCTGGACCACCTGCGGCAGGTTTTGGAGGTATGCCGACAGAATAAGGTCAAGCTGAAGGAGTCCAAGCTACGATGTTTTAAACGCTCAGTACGTTTCCTGGGACATGTCATTGACCGCACAGGCTGCCGACCTCAGCAAGACAAGATAGCATCCATACGGGACTGGCCGCGACTGGAGACGGTGAAGCACGTGCGACAGTTCTTGGGTTTGGCTGGGTTCTATCGACGGTACATACAGGGTTTCGCTGACTTAGCGCACCCTTTGACCAAGCTAACTAAGAACCTAGTGCCATGGGAATGGGGACCGGAGCAGGAACACGCCTTTGAACGCCTCAAGACCGCTCTCACCACTGCACCGACCTTGATCTTGCCCGATCAGGAAGCAGCGCATCGCGGCACCAGCCCCTTTGTTGTGCAGACTGGTGCGAGTGCAGTGGCATTAGCTGGCGTGCTGATGCAGGATCTAGGCAAGGGCCTGCAACCCATAGCCTTCGAGAGTAAGCAATTCTCGTCTGCCGAGCAGAACTACCACGCAGGTGAGCGTGAGCTAGCCGCCATTCACCACTGCACCACGCAGACTTGGAGACATTGCCTGATCTTCACGGAGTTCAGGTTAATGGGGAATCATGCTCCTCTGAAGTGGCTATTCGCACCTGGACGGGAGCTCAGCCGACGCCAGGCCAGGTGGTACGAAGACCTGGTGGAGGTAGGAGTGCATGCCATGGAGCACGTGCCAGGAACAGACTATTGGGGATACGTGAACCACTATGCATGTTTTTAGACGGTGTTTTTCTGTTACTATTCTCGGTTTATAGACGACGGGTGACCTGCCACGTCATCATAACGCGCAGTGTAATGCAGACACGTGGCAGCCACGTAGGTTACGATATGCGTTTATGCGGTACGGTATGCCTTCATTATGCGGTTTGCCATTGTGGTTCGAGTGATCATCGAGCAATCAACGGAGAGAGATATCTTTTTTGGATTGGGTGTGTTCATAAACACAAGCCCCGCGTCAAAAAACGCGGCTATACAACTATCATCACACGGGTATTGTTGCATGAACGGTGTATATTCGTTTAACGTTACAAGTAGAATGTTTGCTAGTGTTAGTAGTGTTACAATATATATATGTCGCAAAAGCCATAAGTCAGCTGGTCGTACAACATATCATAGCGTTACTATTACATTGCAAAGTACGTAAGTTGCTACCAGGCAAGCGATCTCGAATTAGTTCATTCCACGCCTTTCAGACGCCGGAAAGTAATGGTCTACTAATCTATCAGCTCCCAGTATACTCCGTCTTCGTCGTCCATTGCTTCCTGGCACATGAATATTTCGTAAGAACAACGCATACACGCGAAATGTTCGGTATGCTCATTTATCGCAACAAGATGCGAACCAGCATTAAACCATATGCGAACGTTTGCAGGAAGGTCACAATAATCGCATTTCATGACGAGTTTGCCTGAGCGTGGTCAGTTGTTAGTTGTTAGTGTCAAGCTGGGGTGGCACGATGGTGAGCGTAAGCAGCAAATGAAGGCTAAGTAAGAGGTATTGAGCTTGTATACCTGATCAACTAAGGCAATCGCAACTGATACAGTACTCGTCGAAAGGTGTCGTTTCGTCATTCTGGTACCAACAGACCAATAGGCGTACAACGTCGACTGGAATAACCATTAATCGCGGAGTCATCCACGCTTCACCCCATGCATATTCAGCGCGATCGGGATAGCGTTCCGGCTCTACCAATTCAAAAAACAGATAAAACCGAGTTCGTCGGGTAAAGCGCCACATAGCCCATATCAGATCATGCCTGTGAGGCATCGGCGGGCGGCGGAAAGGGCGGTTTGCCATCGTTCTCAAAGTCCACTGGTGCAAATTGCATTCGGGGCATGGTCGGTGCTCCATCTCATGGCGATTAATGGCATCTACATCGATACTGGCACGATTCCGATGCACACCAAACCTTAACACTGAAGGCATCACGAGTTTGTAGAGGCGCGTCGCTCACTCTCTGGTAGGAGGTGGCAGGGGTGGCACGATGGTGAGCGTAAGCAGCAAATGAAGGCTAAGTAAGATGAATTGAGCTTTTATACCTTAGTCGGAGTCGGAGTCGGACAGCAACTGTGGGACTTCGGTATCCTGCCAGAACTCGCAATCCGCGCCAATCTTGGGCCAACATTTGTCCGCGCCAATCTTATCTTGGCCAATCTTATCTTGGCCAATCTTGTGATTGTTGGTTTCATCCTATTGGTTTGCGGCATTCACCTTGAGAGGCCCAAGCCCTCCTTGGCAATCTTTAAATCGCTTGAGGCCTTTAGGAGGATCATTTTCCATTTCTTCCTGGAAGACACACCGCTTCATCTTTGCATTATCAAGAATGGCGGATACCCATTACGTCCTGTTTGGGATTGTTCTTCCTTACATTCGGGAAATGCGTCAACTGCGTGAGGAATACTTTGTGCAGGCATGGGTCGAAGAACGTTTCTTGTGGGCGTTGGAAGAACAAGTTTTGACGTTTTCGGGCATGTTTGGTGATGTTTGGATGCCTGTAACTTTGGCTCACTATTTCTATGAATTACGTGATCTGCTCGAAGTCGATTGGGGGGATGTTCGTGATTGGGGAAATTTCTTGCAGATATTCCCTACCTCCAATTTTGAAGCCCCATATTACGATGATGAAGGGTTCCATTGGCAAGGACCTGGCATGTCAAACAACTTCAGATTCCGGCTAGACTACATCGATTTCGACGACTTCGCAAAACGGTGGCTTCGTGAATATCATTGGGCCTGGTACAACGGCTTTTACAACGAGCATGCAGATCCTCAATGGATCTACCCGTCGCGGTACGAGTTGTCTATGAGGCCTGCCTGCAGTCGATGCCGACGCATTGATATGGATCTTACCCGTATTGGCGACGGGTACATCTGCACTGACCTTGTCGACTGTCGGCGGATGACTCGTCTTGATTTGAATTGATGGTCGAATCTCAATCGGTGGCTTTAGCCACCACCCATCTATTCTAGAAAACAATTCTTCTCGATGCGGGCAACAAAAATATCATAAGTCACGTGTATGGTACAAGCAATGGTATAAGAACCCCGATCTTCACATTTTTAATAATCATTGTATGTTACATTATTACACAGTGGTTGTATTACACAGTGGTTGTATTACACAGTGGTTACATTCCATGTGTATTCTATTCAATTGTGCATTATGACTAATCGTGGCTAATCGTGCAGGGATCCCGCCGACGGATCCGAATCGGTTGAGTCGTCCAAATGATGGCCCCATTCCGAATCTGTGTCCTCGTCAGCTATTTCAAGCTCAATCACACTATCGCAAGCCTCCCGATCGACACAGATGTAGCGGTGTGGCATATCAGTTTCTCGGTCATCATTGCAACGTTCAAGAACTGTCCTTCGAGAACCGCAATCATGGCAACAAGCCCAGGTGTATAAGCGAGCATAAAATAGATTGCCATCTCCATCATAGGTAACTTGATTGCGAAACCAGCCGTTGTACCAGGCCCAATGGTGATCGACCAACCACCTACGCCGGAGTTCGGTTAAATCGCGATAGTGCATACCGCAAATCCAACGAGACCAGTTGCGAAAATAGGACGCCTCGCCGCGAAAGACATGTAAGTGCCTATAGCGAGACTGTCGAGCATATACATCGTCATCCTGCATTTCCACTGACCACACGTCAGGTCCACCAAAGTATATCGCAAGCGTTACAGGGAACACTGCCCGTCTTCTGACTTGATTTGTGGTAAAGGGGTACGCAAAATAGCGCGGCGAACGTTCACGTGATTCAAGAGCCCACAGAAATCGCTCTTCCACCCACGCGTGCAAAAAGGATTCCTCGCGTGAACGGCGTCTTTCCCGGATGACGGGAAGAACGCATTCGAAAAGGAGATAGTGGCCGTGGGCTGTCATCAGGCGGGTGGCTCTCAGAATGGTAGGAGGTGGCAGGGGTGGCACGATGTATGGTGAGCGAAAGCAAGAAATGAAGGCTGAGTAAGAGGTATTGAGCTTTTATACCTTAGTCGGAGTCGGAGGACAGCAACTCTGGGATTTCGGTATCATCGGTATCCTGCCAGAACTCGCAACTCGCGCGGTCGACACATATGTGTCGATGTGGGTAAGTCACTCGCATAACAAGGGAATCTGACCTTCCGCAATCATCGCAACAGGGCCGGTCGTATACACGAGCATAGACGAATTCGTTACCATCAGCGTCATAGTCAAGGAAGTTGCGAAACCAACCGTTGCACCAGGCCCAATGGTGATCATATAACCATCGTCGGTGGAGTTCGTTAAAACTGCGATACAAATTCATACCGGAAATCCAACTAGTCCGATTAAAGTAGGACGCCTCATTGACTCTTAAGCCGCCGACGTCGTCGTTCGCAATTCTCCGAGGATGAAAAAAAAACCGCGCAAGTGTCACAGGAAACACAATGATTTCTGAGGTAAACGTGCCAGGGATATCGGGGCATGTAATGCGTACTCGTGTTTCAAGGGCCCACAGAAATCGTTCTTCTACCCATGCGTGCAAAAAGCATTCCTCGCGGGAACGGCGTCTTTCCCGGATGGCGGGAAGCACAAAACGGAAAAGGACAATGTAGTAGTCTGGCATCTGGGTGTGTCGCTCACTGGTAGGAGGTGGGGTCTATCGTGAGCGAAAGCGAGAAATGAATGCTGATGAAGATATAGGCAGGCTTTATAATGCGTGACATTTTACAAACCAACGTAAGACATGTTACATAAAAAGTACAAATCTCACCCTACTATTGTCAAAAGGTCATCTCACAATGACACAACCTCGTTGCATATCGAAGTCTATGTGTTATTCTTATTGTTATTATTCTACGTGTGCCTCTTCAAAGTAGCCAATGCACCGCGATGTGTGTGCGAGGAGCTTGGTGTCATCATCTGCGGGCACACAGAATTCACAGGTGGATAAGAATTGTGGCCAGCATGATAGCAATAAGAATAAGAATTGTGGCCAGCATGATAGCAAGGCAATCCTGCTCAAGAAAGAAAGAAACAAAGAAACAAAGAAACATATACCTGGTCATCAATCGAGATTGTCGGGGTGAAAATTCGGGTGACTCTGCAGTTTTAACAGATGGCGGCCAAGGCGTGTCAGACGAAAACGGGGACGGATTGGTTCTAACTCCAAGGCTCGACGCCACACGGGGTCGTGCCTCTCATGAAAATGTTTATGCCATAAATCGTTCCATCGATTCTTGTCCTCCCAAATAGGCCTGTTATACTCCCTCATACACTCTGGGCATTCGCCGTTTCTCATTCTAGCAACTGAATCCCTTTGCGCTTGCCTTCTCCTATCGTACCTCGCACGGATGAAGGGCAGAACAATAAAAAACAAAACATGTTTCGGATCGACCGTCAGGTTGATTCGCTGAGCGTCCATGTTCTTGGAATGTTGGTAGGAGGTGGGTGGATGGTGAGCGTAAGCAAAAAATGAACAGGGATGCCGTGAAAGCAAGTTTTATATGACCATGCAGACATGTGGTGTTTGTTCCATCCATGTGATACGCGTTCCCAAGGATTCCTTGGGCGTCCGAACAATCTGAGTGCAAGGAAAAAGAACTAGGTAAAATGAGTGCAAGGAAATCAAACGTGGTAATACCACGATAGTTCAACATTAGATATTCACAATATATACTATTGTTTTACAACTTCTATATACAAGTTCATCGGACTGATCGAGTTATTCACACATCTGGTCGTCATCATCGGACAAGGACGACAAAGAGGCTTCCTCGTCCGAACTCTCACCCTCTTCAGCCTCCGCGTTCTCTTTATCCTCTTTATCCTCTTTATCCTCTAATGGCATGATTGCGTCGCGCAGTAAGAGTTTGGGTGTTCTATGCTCGGGCGGCTCAAAGCTCTTTGACATGTCGCTGGCGATGACTCGTTTGACCAACAAGTCATATTGCTCACCCGGGATCCATCGCTGTGTGCTTGCATTGATCTTTCGGCGCTCCTCTTCCGTGTCCCAGTCCCATGCTACTAATACTTCGCTTGGTGTATACGGCGCCACCTGCTTGGTACGTTGATGCAGCCGGAAACTTTCAGGTTTCGATGCCTTCTCCTTCGAAAGCCGGGAGTCTGCATTCTGGGCCTCCTTTTGGGAGGCGCTCGTGAGCTTAAATGTACCACAAGTCAACCACCGCAAACATTTTTCTCCTGCACCAGAAAGAAGATAAAAGAGATATTAGATTGACATAAAACGTTGTGATGTTAAAAGCAGGTTGCGCGCGCAATCACATCAACAAACATTTCTCACCTTTCTCATTTAGCAGCTGCTCTTGTACCTCACAAAGGTACAGATATCTCGACCATCCTCGGCTCCTTCCCAGAGCGATACGAAACGGGTATTCCGTCCGGGCAGTCTTCTCGGATTCGGGAGCAATCAACACAGCCATGCTACCTTTCTTCATCTTGCTGTAGCTCACATCGTAGTCCGGGTCGTCAGTTTCTCCCAGAATGTATTGCGCAAGATGATCTCGAGCTCGTCTTCTAATGGTATTTTTTTGTGCCCCGATGTAGATAGGACGAGGTACTGGGCGCACGTGAACCGCTACGGAGTCCCGAAGGCCCTGCACGTAATCAGCCAGTTGTGCATCCGTGTATCCACGTTCAATATCATTCGTATCAGCCATTGGCTCATCGACAATCAGTACTTCCGCATCTCGCCCGTTCGCGCTCAAAGCACCCGAAGGAACAGGCATCATGGGTCCAGTAACCTCAAAGGGAGCCTCGTGCAGCACCCACAATGTCTTCTCTTTCAGTTCGAACGTTCCTGCCGCAATGTCACGTTGCATTTGAACATACCCTTCAAGAAAAGTATTTGCGCGATTGGCTAGAAATTGAAGCCGCTCCGCCTCCTCGGTGGTTGCGACATCTGCAGAACATAACCCGAGAAACTAAGAAGGCCACATACATTTGAAATATGACAAATCAAATCGTAATCGCTAGCAGTGCAGTGCTTACCTCGAATGCATAAGCAAAGATTCCTCTTGCATTGAACGACAAGATCCTCGATCTCTTTCAATGGATTGCTCGTAGACTTCCTGGAAGTCGCAAGCTGCTTCGCTTGTTTCCGTGCGCTCAATTCGTTAATGGATTTAGGCTCGACAAAGCATGGTGAGCCCTCGGGCAGGCTGCTCTTAAATACCTTCACCCCACCTTCCTTTGGAAGCCAGACTGGATCGAATGAATAACGTTTCGCCTGCACTAACACGTCGCCTGTGGGGCCAGAAAAAATCTTGAAAGCATGTTGGAAGCTGACATCGCGCACTTCGTTATAGCATCCATGCATCCAGTCCTTGATATCGTGCACCTCATCGATCAGTTGACATTCCGGAACTACTCCATCCTTAAAGCAGTTCCTAGCCACCTCCATCAAATGCTCGATGTCCCAAACGTTCAGCCTCCTCAAAGCCACAGAAAACCTTGAAAACATCTGATCGATATTTTCGTGTGTATGTCCCACGATCAGATAGTTGATCTTCACCTTGCGGAATACCCCACGTTTGACCAGCATGGCACAATAAGCAATTAAGAAGTGGCTCTTATTGCTGCTTACATTGTCCAATTGTAGATACAATACTTCCGGTAACGGATGCCCACCCGATCGTCGATGCTCATGAACTCGTGCTACTGCCCGCTGTATGACGTTCGCAAGATAGTTCGAGTTGTCAGAGTAGTTATGACTGAAATTGAATTCCATAAAACGACCGATGCCTTCGATGAGTATCCCCATGCAGTGGGTATCTATCAATGCCTTATTGTCTTTGACCCAAGAGGGCATTCGACGAAAGTGAGGCAATTGTGTGGTACGTTGTGTCATGCCATCGATGATCATGGTAGTATATTTCCACCACTTCGCGTTGCCTTTTGCTGCGCTGGATTTCTGAATGTGTTTGTAGTACTTCTCCCGTTCAGCCCTTGCATCCAGTCGATGAGCTTGCAAAAGATTTTCGATTCGTACTGCAACGCAAACACATTCAGGTAAGTGGTCACGTGTATGAACAAGCAGTGTTTTCTTTCTGAACATACCTCTCATGAACAAGAGTGGGTTTTCTTTCTAACATACCTCTCATTTCGGCCGGGGCGACTTGCTTGTGAAGCTTTGCGGTCGAGCAGATCTTGCACTCCGAGAACTTGCAAATCTTCGGACACTTAAGCCACTTGAAGTGTTTTCTCCAGATCGTATACCAATATGGCTCACTGACCTTGAATCTCTCAGAACCAAAGGCTGGAAGCTCTTCGATAAACTTTTCGTAGACGTCAACCTTTGTCATTCCTTGAGGCAGATGTGTTTCTTTCTTGTCCGGTTGATGTTGACCTTGCTCTTTGGCAATCTTCTGCAGAAAGGTTTTCGCTGCTGAAACCTTTAGAGAGTTTTTTGGAATATATGATAAGCCCTGTACTTGCACTTGTTTGCTGTTTCCGTGCAGCCTGAAAAGGGAAAAAATGTATATTATTATCATGAATCTGATGCAAAGAATGGGAGCCTACAGGAAAACTGTAAATTGGTTTACCTGTTATGTTTTCTTCCGGCAAATAAATCCTTTATTAGCTTCGTCAACCGTCCATGAGATATCGGCAAACATTTCTCATAAAACTTGCGACACACACGCTGAGAGCCAATGGCAAATTTGAGAACTGGTGCATCTTGATCTGAAAAGTCGGACGACTTTTTAAGGGTAGATATGATCCATTGTCTCTGCATTCCTTGAAGACTTTTCTCTTTAGGAGATGCCACGTTCAAGGTCCAGAATTCAGAGCGAAGATCCTTAACGTCTTGTTTAGAAATATTCGACGAACATAACCTCTTACAGCGACATGAGAAATTGAACACGTCATTCAACGAAGAGGGTAACAGTAAGTCCTGCAACCGAAATGCATGCAAATTAGTTTTTTTCTAAAGTCGCCAAGCTGAAGGGCGACTCATCCGCGGATGAGTCGCCCGCTGGAGTCGGCGCGCTGAAGGCGAATCATCCGCGGATGAGTCGCCCGCTGGAGTCGCCA